>VWZT01007780.1:692988-778658 GCA_013397055.1 Pachycephala philippinensis
CAGAGCCCCCAGCCCAGCCGTGCCCCCGCCTCACCCAGTACAGCCATCTGCCCCGCCATGTCTGCCCGTGGCTCCTGCTGCTGACGGCTCTTTCCGGGCCGCGCGGGGCACGCCGGGAACGGTAGTAAGCATTTCCCGCCCTCCCCGCTCACGTCAGCTGCTGCTGGGGGCGAGAAAACCACAACTCCCAATGTGCATCGCAGCGCGGCCGGTTCCGGCGGGTACCAGCCAATGGGCGGGGAGGCGCGTTACCCGTTAGCAGAGGAGGCGGTGTGTGCCCTCTCAGGGGCGCATGCGCGGGTCCGGGCGGGGCGGTCGCGGTGGCTGCTGGGAGCGGTAGTCCCGGGCCCCGGCGCCATGGTGCCCTGCGGCCTCCCGCCGGCGTGCGGCGTCAGAGACCGCGGCTGTGGCAATGCCGGAGCAGGACATCTTCCTTTATCCCCCTCGGTTTTCAGCTAGAAAGTAGCGCCGAGTTCCCTCCTCTGCAAGGGTTTCGAGAGAGCCTGCCGGCGGTGTCTTTTACACGGACAAGAGCCAGGTTCGGAAAGGAGACATTGTTTATTCTGCACAGGGTGCAAGCTTTCCACAAATCGAGCACATCGATTCTCACAACTTTACACTAAATATGCATTTCAGCAAACAAAGAAATCACAGTTCACTGGCTGCAAGTTACGTAGTTCTCTTAGAATACTGCCTTCTCTTGCTAATTATCCACATGCTCAGTCTTCTCCCCTTTGCAGTCATCGGGGCTCTTGAGTCGGGGGTCCCTGAGCCTGCGGTGACAGTCCCGCAGCCAGACATGAACTGGCACAATCCCTTACACTATGGAGAGCACGGGGACCTGTGGCACCAGCCCGATGACAAGACACACAGCAGGTGACCAGGGACAGCCCGGGGACACAGCGGGAGACCAGAGACATTGCAGGCGACAGAACAGGAGGTAAGAGACAGGACAAGAAACACCAGGAAGACTCCAGACTCTGCAGTAAAAGCCCAGGTGGTCCTTTGTTCAGGGCCCCTCCTCTGAGGCTGTGAGGCCTCTTTCACTGATAAGGCTGGACCCTGTTGCATAACCCCCTTCTCATTCTCTGTTCCTCTCTAGGAAAATTGGTAACTCTTTCTGACTCTTGAAATGTAGCTTCACTCATTTCATTCATTCACTTCATTCATTCACCCCATATCTAGGACTAAGGTCTCCTATGCTGAAGGTACACTTTCCCCTTTAAAAACATTTGACCTCCTCTCTCTGAAGCTCTCTCATGCATTTTTGCAACCTTGTTCTTTCAGTGCAGTGGTTCTACAGTGACACAGCCACGGCAGCTTTTACCTCTTTATGCCAATGGTGAGGGGAGACTTCCTTCTTGCCCACCTGGCATTTAGACAAGTAAGGAGAATGCAGGTGAAATCTGCCCCTCAGATGCACCCTGGAGGGGCAGAATTGGTAATCACTCCAAGAAATGCAGTGTGAAGTATAATGTGAGTTTCCTTCTCATCAGTTGTCCCTCTCCTCTGTTCTGCTCTGCTCTTATAAAGAGTAATGGATTTTTCAGGTTCTGGCAGAGCAGGTTTCTGTTTCAGGCAGAAATTAATTGTGAGAATCCGGTGTTTCCTTAATATAGTTTAAGTTAGAAGCTTTTTAATAGAAAATATTCATAAATGGATAGCTGGGAGCAAATAGCAGAGTGGAAGAAAAGTTAGACTAAGTCCTATTGCAGTCACCATCTCCAGCATCTCTGTTTCTCTTAAGTGATGGAAAGACACATAACCCAAAAGTAATTCCCTGGAGCTTACTTCTTAAAAGCTTCTTCTATATGCAAAGAAAGTGGCACCACTTTAACTTAATAGTAAAAAATGTATTCATCCTCCACTTATGGCTAACATATAGTGATGTGCTTTATTCTCAGCATGAGAACATGAAAACTCTTTGGAAAGGGAAGAGAAGGTTAAACCATTCAGCCTCCTTAATGACTCAGGATCTGACTGTTTTCTAATTACTTAGGTAACTTAATTTCTTGTCTTAATTTCTTTTGGATACTTTAATCATGTTTCTTGAAGTGGGACCATTGTAATTGTGCTCACTCCTAAGTGGGGTGAAACTCATAATCATTGTTTACAGTATTTCTTCATCCCTGTAACTCATGAGCAGGCACTTTGTGTTTCATGCCGCTGTTAGTGGATGGTGAGCAGGAAAAAGGGTTAGGGCAAACAGGACATACAATCAAACTGGATTTTGCTCATGATTTTGATATTTAATAGCAGCCATTTTTAATATATAGGGACCATCTGAAATAGGATGTTGCAGAGTGAAGATATATAGGGATGTCTTTTAAAAAATACTAATGCACACCCCTCATTTCAGAGATTTCTTCCTTTTCTGAAGCATAGGCCAGGCTTTGGGTTTTGTCCTTGAGGTTAAACCTCTGAAAGACTTTGGGATCACTTGCTACCATACCTGCCAAAGGACAGAACTCAAATGCCCTTTCCTGTATAATTGCTGTTCTATTTCTCCAGAGCAAAGCTGCTTAATGAATTCCATGTGTCAGTCAAGGCCACCTCACCTGACTGACTCCCTGGAGGCCTGGCTGTTCCCTGCAGGATTACACAGCACGGGCCACCTGCCTGGGAGTCAAACCAAGGGGAGCATCTCAGCAGCTTCTGCCCTGCAGCAAAGTTCTGCCATGCCCGAAGCTTCTGCAGAAGCCTCCGACTCCCCCGTAGCTGTTTTGGGCTGCTGCAGAGTTTGAAGGCTCAGTCTACCTCATGTATTCTGTAGTCCCTTGAAGGCAACATGGTCTTCAGCAACTGTGCTTTGATGAAGGCCAGAAGTGCCTAATTCTTTCCCTCCACATCTTCTCCATGACCTATTAGGACCTGCTCATGAATACTCCTGGACTCTGCAGAGAGATGTCAGACTTGTCTTGCGTCTGCGAAATAGGCAGAACTAATCCTAGTGATCTTGCCCTTGTGTTTTTGGGCATTCCCACAGTGTCTTTTGTATCAGCTTTTTTTACCTACACTTGTTTGTGAGAGGGAGCCCTGTCTCCATTTTCTTCCGTTATCTGAGGGAGAGCTACAGTCAGGAATGGGTTGTTCAGGAGCAGAAGGGAACATTCAGTGTTTCTGGAGAAAACAGCTTGATTTTGCCAGAATAATTCAATATTCATTGGGCAGTAGAGGGAGAGGCTTATTTGACTGGGAGAGAAAGCTACGGGTAGCCCCTGCCCCACATACTGCCTCATGTGGGAAGCATAAATGTGGTTGGGGGCAGATACAGGAAGGCTGGTCTCTGTTTTCCAGGAATGCTGTGCTCTTGCCACTTCCCTGTAACAGCAGGCAAGGCACGTACTCCATGGTGAACACCCTCACCTGAGGGTGGGCAGTGCAAGTTCAGACCTGCACAACTCCTTTGCAAAAGCTGTGATAAAGGTTCCCTGGATGCCCCTGAGTGAGGGGGCGTGAGGTGCTGCGGTGCCACGGGCTGCTAGTCCTGACCAGCCTCTGCTGGCTGCTTGCCTTGGATACCTGGGCTGGGCCACATCAAGTGGCCCTTGGCCACCACGCATCAGGGCCTCCACACCCACCTGCCTCTGGCGTGAGTGTAAAGGGGGTGTGCAGCCAACTCCCTCTGAGGGGCTGGGCAAATGCTTGTTTATCCTTCTTAGTGCATCTGTTCACTCTGGTAGTAAGCTGTTTATAACATTTCAAACGCTTTTCAGGGATTAATTTCCTTCAAGGGGCTGTTCTTTTCCCTTGGTGCTTTGATAGGTGGAGGTAAACATGTTTTTGTCTGCAAGTAGCTTGAGGGAGAGAGTTGTTCTTACAATGTAAGAGCAGAGGCTGGTTTTAAAACAGTCTCCTATCAGATGTGAACTGGTGTCTGCAGGAAAAATCCTGCTACACTGGGGAGTATCACTCAAACCCTACATCTGTGATGTGCTAAACACAGTTCAAGCATTCGGTGTGCGTGGAATCAAATGCAGCTTGTTTTCATTTGCAGGATGCTTTGCATCAGCTGTATCCTTGCATTTGGATAAAAAGGAATTGAATTGCAAAGCATTCTCTTTTTTGCTGTTGTACAAACCAGGGTTTCCTCTTTCTAGGATTTACTCAGTGAGTGCTTTCTGCATTGTCTCAGTCATTTTAAAGCCAGTTCTAAAACTGAAACATGGGGTGCTGGGATATGGTCAAAGCACAGTGTGATCCCATCAACCCAGGATGATCAATCTGTGTTTTCCCACTATGAACAAGGAAGGGAGAGAGGGATTGAGATCCACTTTATAGGTGGAGAGTAGAATCAATGTCTCTCTGAGAAGGGAGGTGATTGATGCTAGGAGGAGATGCTAGAACCTGAAATCTCATTTTCAGTTCTTAACTTAGATAACAGTGCCTTAGTGTGAGCATGTTGTCAAAATTGCAGAGGTCACTGATAATTCCTTTCCCTAATTAAAACATTGATCTTCTCCTGCTGTATATGCTTGGGGAAGGGAAGGATTTCACCAGTGCCCAGCCTTCCTCTGACAGTTCAATGTCAGGCAGCTGGATAGAGGAGCATAGCCTTCAATTTAGATGCAAAAGTTTCCATTTAAATTCCAGCATATAGCCTAAAGATTTCTGGTGCCTGTTGAGTGGCTGACTGGCCATGCCTGGGCAGGGGTGTGCTGAATTCTCCATTAGCCACAAACTCTCTCCGCAGCCAAAGGCAGCAGGAGCAGCTGAGGGCTGCTCCTGGGATCCACAGCCCCGGAGAGCTGAACCATGAGGCGTGGGAGGAGTGCAAGGAGCTCCCAGCAGATGTCTCTGCCATGCAGCATTCCTTCCCCAGATGGCTTTCGGTGTCTGACAGATACCTGCAGATTCATATAAAGCATATTAACCTTTAGCAATAGTTATCCAAAGTCTTGTAAAGGCGTAAGTCATGAAAACGGTGCCACATTTTTCATTACGGTTTATTTAATTGGTTTAACATATCCATTTCACTGAACCCTCATGAAATAATTTTGAGGTTAACAATGAAATTACTATTTCCTCTTTCATGAATATAGTTGCAGTGATACGAGTATAATGTAACCCTAGATGTCTAGGAAAAACACTCTGGAAGAGAAAAGAGATTTTCACAGATTTTTTTCTCTGTCCCACTTTTTGACTTGAATTTCAGTTGGTCTGCATGCTGATACAGCTTTCTGTGGTGTGAGAAATAATCATAAAAACCAGAGACATTTTATTGAAGAGGCAAAGCAGTTTGGCACTTACTGGTCTGGTAACTGAGAGTTTCTCTTCTTGCTCGACCATGGTGAAGTGGGTCGCTGTTGCAAGGCTGAAAGGCACCTGTGAGATTGGCTGAATCCTCCCCAGCCACAGCAGCCTGGGGTAGTGGGCCTGAATTGTGGCTTGGCTTGGATTCGTGCTGGTGTCTGGAACACATCATCCACCTTCTGCTCAGCCTGGGTGTCCTGTGTGGGAGCAGGGAGAGCGGTACTGCACGGGGTGACAGGAAGAGTGATTGCTCATAGCAGTGTTTGCAGCACCTCGCTGTATGAAGGGCTGCAGAGCTCAAGGATGGGATGGCTGGGAGTCTCATCATCTGCACCAATCATCATGGTGATAATGATAATGAACAAGAGTCCCAGCAGTCTCCCAAGAGGCTACTTTACCTCATTCATGTTGTTGCTGTGTGTATGAAATCCATACAGATGTCAGTCAGGCTTGTCAATTTGGTCTATTGTAAATGACAACAAAAGGATAAACACAAGAATACACTCAAATATAGCTGCCTGAACAGCGAGCTCCCCAGGCAAAGGAGAAGTTTTGGAATACGTGTGAATAGAGAAAAGTCCTGCTTTTCCTTTTTTTTTGTGGAGTATTGAGGCTGAAGCATCAGAGTATCTGTTTTACATTTGTTCTTTTCCTGGAGGTATCACCTACAGTATCTCAGTAGGTTTGTACACTGGATAAGAACTTCTGGGCCTTTACTGTGAATCTTTTGACTGGCACAGATGATCTATTTCAGTCATCACTTAGAAGTAGTGTTATGGTACTCCAGGAGCAACTATATGCTGCCTAGTTCTCTAGAAGACCTAGTTCTCTGGCCCATATTGTTTCCAATCCAGGAAGAAATAATAGGTAAGAGCATGTATTCCTATTTACACTGTGTGAAGCAAAGGAGCACTGAAGGTCAGTGACTCAAGAATAGATAACAAGCCTGGAGGGCCAATACAGTTTGAAAAAAGATGTCTCAAACACTGTTCCAGAGAACTCACAACAACATCAGCCTTCTTCCATTATTTTTAGGAATCTTTATTAAGCAGTATCATCAAAGATTTGATGGGAGAGAAGTGTCCTCATTTATAATTGCTCATTGGGCAAAGTGGTAGGGGCATTTCCTAATGATCTTTATAGTACACATCTGCCCTGCAGGAACCAGAGTTGCCATTATTGTGTAAATGCCCAGCATACTTCAGTGTAGTGGATACGTGGTTCAGATACAACTGAGATGTGAGCAAGCTCATCCAGCATTACACAAACTCAGTTTGGTGTTATTCCTGGGTGCAATATGTGAAACCAATAGCACTTGACAGCACAGCCCACCATGCTTCCTTCATACTCCAGACTGTCTAAAATGGGGAAAGAAATGTTGAGAACACAGAAGAAAACTGTGTCATCAGCCTAAGTCAAGGTCCTTAGTGTTGCTTTGTACCTTCCCAGAACCTCTGGTCAATTGGCAACCACTTCGCATTAGTTGTTCCCTGTGCCAAGGCTTGCAACCTACCTGGAGGGCTCTTAAACCTATTTCTGACAGTATTGATGGAATCATTCCGACATTACTCAGATTACTCCTACAAGACAAGCAAAGATGTCAGCCACACCATGTCTTCTTTTTTCAGCATCACTCCCCCATGCACTGTCGTGTGAGTAGCAAGTGTCTGTTTAGCCTGGAGAGAAGTTTGTTGGAAGCAGATACTGTAAAGTTAGAGCCATTCCAGAAGAAGTGTGCACAGCTAGAGAAAACGATCCATCCACAGAAGCAGAGATTAGCCTTTCTGTGCAATCACAATAAAATAAAAGTACCACGCTAGTTTTCTCTCTCTTTCTTGAATGATTGCACTGTGTGTAGGTCTGCTGGACTGTATCAACACCTTCGTGCAGCCCATAATTCACTGCCGTGCTTTTGGCTCAGTCCTGCTGCTCAGATTTGCAAGTGCTTGAAAAATCAGCTTCTGCTTATGCACACCCAAGCACAGGCGCAGACTTTACAAGATATGCAAAATCTGCGTGCCAGCATATTTGTGGGCACTGAGCCCTTAAGCTTCAGAATATTTTTACCAAATACAAAATACTGGTAAAAATGCAACAGTAAGTTTATGTCGTGGTTCTAAAAAACATTTCTGACTGTGTGCAAACAGTCTCATTGGGCTGGATGGCCTTTTTTTTTTTTTTTTCCTGTTTGCAGTACATAGCACAGAGGGCTCTGTGGCTGTCGTCTTGCTGAGGTGCTCCCACAGCACCCACAGCTGCAGTTAAACAGAGTGAGGGAGGGATTTTACAGGCTCAGGAGGAGGTAGTAGAAGTAGATAAATTTCTGCTGAATTGTTGGGACAGAGAATGCATCGCTTCATACGGTCTGGAGAAGCCCCAAATGTTTCCCATCTCAGTATAATGCTCTTCTCTTCTTGTCAGTCAGTCCCAAAGTGAGCAGAGCTGACAGATGTCGATTCTTTCAGATTTTCCCTTTCCTAAGGACCTTGACAGCTTCAGCTGCTGAACCACAAACTTATTCCTTTTTTTTCTTCTTACCTGTTTACTCCCGCTGTAGCTGTCCTCTCTCTCAGAAGGAGATGTAGATTCAGTTCACATCATGCAACATCAATACTTTACCCTGACTTTGCTGAAAAGGATCCAAGGAACAATACAACAAACTACCTGTCCTTCTCTGTCTGCTGTTTATTGCAGTCACCATTGTCTGTGCTTTCATTTCAGAAGCAGTTAGGTATGACAGAAGCACTGTAGGAGAGACACAGATACATAGTGCTGTGCCAGTAAAAAAAAAAAAATAGTTAAAAAACCTGCAATATGCATATCAGCAAAATAAAACAAAAACAAATGGAAAAGAAAGGTGTTGCAATTTCAGTAGTAATGAATAACTCAAATTGCAAGATCTGTCTGCATCCGTGTTGCTATTACATTCATTTAAAGCAAAACAATAGTTGTACATCATGCTCTGTATGGCCACAGTTACTAATACACAGCTTTTTGAAGTTGGATTACACATTCTGGCTCAAAATATGGCATGTCTGGATAGTTCCAAAGTGTATGGGATTGGGAGTCAAATAGTTAAAACTTTTTGGTAATTTGATTTTGTACAGTGGATCTCCCATAAAAGAACACTGAGTTGTCTATTATCTGCGGTCACTGAGGATTAGTAATTCATTGCCATTTTGTTTCTTCTTTCTGATTTCTGTGTGTGGGTAAGAATTCTGTGGATAAGCCTCTTTCTGTGTGACTTTTACATATTTTAGTTTTGAATTCCGTACCCCTAAAATCTGAGCAGGACAAGCAAAAGGCTTTTTTTTTTTTTTTTTTTTTTTTTAATTACACAAAAAGCTCAACTAGCTGAAACCTTTCCCCAGTTCTCAGAACTCCTCTTTACTTTTTTTTTACTGCAGATTGATAGATTTTAGTTCAAGTGTGTGATAAACAGGAGCAGAGCTCTTCCTGTAGAAGGCAGTCCTAAGAAAAATGCAGTTTAGTTTGCATCCTGTGATAATGAGAGAATTCATGGAGGGCCTGTCAGAAAAAGCAGCTTGCCATCTCTATGCCATTTTTAAACAATGTGTGTTATATTACTTTTTTTCCCTCCACTTTTACAGAAGTATGAAGCTTTCTCTGTCTTACACTGAGGGATGGCAACAGAAATGGGGGGAAAAAAGCACTTTTCGTTTTAAACACAAACAGTTTAATCAGCTTGGGGGAAGTGATTTCTGTTGGGTAATGGATCCACCTCTCTGCTCCTCCTGCTGCTGATCCCCATCCAGCTGGGTGCTTTGTAGCCTCCCTTGCACCGAGGTTGTGTGGCACCACTGGTGTGTGGCACCACTGGCTTTTCCAGCTGGTGGAGCATCGGCAGAGCCCTGCCCACGAACACAGTGACTCACGTTCCTGCCCCTCTGGGGGGAGTGCAAAGTCCAGTAATGCTGTCTGGTAGCAGAGTCTTTTCAGCAGTCAACCCCAAAGTCCATTGCAAACCCATCTGTGTAACAATATTTGGTGCTAAAAGAACCTGGGAAAGTCAGGACTGGGGAGAAAACTGTTCATGATAGGAGAAAAAGCCTGCGTTTGTTGGATGGTGCTTTAAACCAGCTGAACTGTCTGGTTCAGCCTGCTCTCTCTGCTGTTATGCCTCTTCCACATCTGCTTTCCAGCTCTTATTTTTTTAATATAGAATAAATGTTCTGTCTGTAATTACATTTTAAGTTATTCTGTGAGATTATGACATCCTGCTTTTCTGTCTGAGCAGGGTCTGTTCCATCTGAATTGCAAAATGGATATAGGATTGCAGTAGTTAGAGAAGGAAAAGCCGTATTAGACTGGAGTCCATCATCCTGTAAGGGTATGATATAACACTGTGACAGAGGCCATATCAGATATTAAATTGCTATAATACAGAAGTGTTTTACACTTTCTTAAATTATAATGAGAAAGAGCAGCCCCGGAGTGGATTTCTTATCAGTGAAAGAGCTGGGTTTCCCTAAGAGCAAGAGGTAATGCAGAGACTATTAGAAGAAACAGTCTACCAGGTTGGTTCATGTTGTTAAACCTTCTCCAGCCTCAGCCCTGCACATTTGGCACCGTAAGGTCCTGGGTGACCTGCTCTTGTTCTTCTAAGCAGAAGGGCCTGGTTCTGTTCTTGGATCTTGAAATAAAATCTGTGAAAGCCTGGTAGATCTTAGCCTGTTGTTTTGGAGCAAAGCAATTCCCAGCTCTGCACTTCCCAGAGGCAGGAGAGGGCTCTGTGCTGTGGTAGATCCTCTGTGTTCCCAGGCAGCCCCATGCCCTCACAGGAGGCACTGGGCAGCTGGAGGGGGTGGGTTTGTGCTCAGCACCTGAAGACAGCTCTGATGTCTTGTGGGAGGATGAAAAATCCCATGGCACATTTGCACAGGAAGAGATATAAACCTTTTGGCATCCTGGCTGGTCCCAAAATTCAATGGCTCAATTCTCCCTAATTTCTCCTGCATTTTAATTGATGCAGCTGTAACTGGTGCCTTGTTTCACCCAGACTGAAGCAGGCTTTGAAATAGCACTTTAAATGTGTATACACTCACCTCTATCCCCCCAAATGCCAAGTAAAACAGCATTTTAACACTTTTTGTTAACTGTTTCTGCACATTAATGAAGTTGTGGAAACTGTCACTGTACAAATATCCTCTTTCATAACTATTTTCTGTAGATTTGTTTTCAGCAGAGTATGAAACCATGGAACAGAAATGCTTTTATAGTTTTCTGCTTCTGGAGATATTATTGAGAGACAAGGAATATCTTTAGTGCAGTGCTTTAAACTCTCACAACAGGTTTTTTTCCTCTCAAAACACTTGTAACAAAAATACATTGCACCAGGTGCCCTGGTTTCATTTCTGCATGCTCTCTTCTCAGAGGTTTCACATAACTCAGAAATGGAAAGTCAAACTACACAGTGTGCATTTGCTGCTGATGGGCATGTACACAGGGGCAGACTAATAAAAATACTGTATTTTTTCTCAATACAGTGTACATTTCCAGTGCTGAGTAAATACTAAACGCAATGGCTGAAAGATCCAGTTACTAAGGCAACCAACTCCCATGTTATCCTTAAATATATATACATAGTCTGTCTGCTACTTGAAAAGAAAAATTCTCGTCAAGATTTGCTGAACTGAATTCTTGATGAGGTCTGTCTTATAAAAGACTAAATGTTGTGGGTGCCTCAGACTGGACTTTCAGGTTGACAATAAGAGCAAGAACAGAAGCTGATGGAAAGGATAATGATTTTTGAGTTGCAGAGTTATGACCAACTTGTACAAAATGGTGGTAGGACAAAACTTTCCTAAGGCCTATGCATGCCATAAGTGACAATTAATATACGTAAATATTTCATAGCACCTCCTTCTGAGACAGCTCTTGTAGCTTGCTATATTAGGCAGACCAGTGTATTTCTATGGTAATTCCTGTCACAAATGAGTCTAAGCAAAGCAAGGCCCGGTGTCATGGAGGTGGTGTGCAGTCTGTACATCTTGCTGTTACTGTTTATTTCCAAACACATATTTTTGATATTAGTGCACATTATATACTACAGCTGGCAAGTGTTCATAACTCAGTGCTGCTCCAAAAGAGTGAAGAGTATAGTTGAGGCACCACATGCACAGTAGATCTTTCCCAGCTTTCTCAGACATGACTGACAGTTTGTGTTTTTTGGGGGGTTTTTTTGCCATAAATGTTGATTTTGAGGGCCACTCAGCTGTAGCTTTTACCCAATATAAAAATAAGAGTTCCCTCACTGAAGGTTTAGTGTTTATGCTGGTGCAGTGTCAGTTTACTTCAGGACTGAAAATTAACTCAGCAGCAACACCCCAGCAGAGACAGTGTCTGAAAGCACAGAACTTCATGGCCTGACCTAAACCATCCTTGGAGGCAATATTTGGTTTCATGGAATGTGGCCTGTGGAGTACAAATACTTTGGTGGACCTTGGACTGGGCAAGTTTGCAGCTTCTTGTCCTCATCATGCTTTCAGTGAAGCACTACAGGTATTACTAAGTTCTGTATTCAGGCTTTAGGAGTTGCCTTAAAAAAAAAAAAAGAATATTTAAATAGCTCCAGCTTAGTGCCTTATCCCAGTAGCTTGGGACACTAAATGAAGTTATCTATGATGGTGTTAATCACCATATGTGTCTCTGAAGAGCAGGTATAGAAGCAAATATAAAAGGGTTCACAGAATAAGCTTGAGGAACAGTGAAATGGTATTAGGTGAGACTTTCTTCTCCTAGTGAAGTCTTAACCCCAGTCTGTCTCTCAGAGACATAAGTAGTGAGGCAATTCACAAATACTTCTTCCATCTTCTGTGTTAAGTCTAAGAATTTTTTTGTCCAGAACTGGGGAAATTCACCTGTGGGGCACAAAGATCTCTCACCGCTTTGCTTTCCTTTTTTTAACACTGAAGAAGTGTCTGTGCCTTCTCTCATATCATGTAATAAGGCTAGGAGGTCCTTATCCATGTCCCTCAGCTGGGTTGCTCTCTCTCTGTGGCTTGAGTCCAAGTACTTTCAGCTCTTTTCAGCATCTCAGAAGTGACACCATTCTGTTCCCATTTTTAGAAAATACCAGGGATACGCTGAGGCTGAGAAAAATCCTTGCTCCTCAATAAGCTGTTCTGGATAAAACTTTCCTTGTCTCATTTCTTTCCCAGTCTTTTCAGAGGTTTCCCTAGTGTGGTCGTAAAGGCGGTGCTTGTAATTAGAGAAACTCATCGTTCCAAGCCCAATTGATGCAGTGCTTTTGTCAGTTATCCCCCAATAGGGATAATAGTATTTTATCCTTAAATCCAGAGGTTAAATGCGTTTTAACCAAAGTCCCTAAACCCGATGCTTAACTGCAACGTGTATGAGGTCTGTCCCATACAGTCTTCCTGGCTCACCAGCAGATGCTTGAGGAATGCACCCTCCCCTTGGAGACCTCCGTCCATCTGGAGTTCCCGAGCAGCCCTTAGGCTGCACTTCTCCCTTTTCATCAACAATAAGCTCCTTGCTCTCAAAACCTTCAGGGAATGTGGATTACACAGGCATGGAAATGGGATTTTTAGTAACAAGTGGCCAAATGTTCAGACATCTCCTCTAAAGACATTTGTGCTTCCAGTGAAAAAAAAGAGCCTGATCCCAATAAGGAGTCTATTTCTAAATTAATAATAATTTTTAAACCCCCTCAGGTCTGAGATACATTAAAATACAAGGTGACATTTGAATATGTGCTGTGGGTCAGACTCTGATGCTCTGAGGCACATTGAGTACTCTTTTACTTGCAAGTAGTTCCATTAATTTCAGTGACCCAGTTATGGAGTAAGACGCCACTCAGCAAGAGAAGAGATGTTAAAAATCTGCCCACAATATCTGATGATAATTTGATTTCTGTACTGCCTTCCAGACTCAGTCGCCCCATTCTGCTTTCACCATAGTGCAGCATCTCTTTCATAGATGCTGACATCTCTAGACGGCTGTCAGCCTTTGTGATGGAGAATATTAGAATAACATTGCAGCTGTGTCAATAAAGCAGATACGCATCCGTTCATGAAGAGGATATTTTTGAGCAATTCTTGTAAAATTCCTTGGTTTTTTCTCTTTTAAGTTGATATTCAGGTTTCTGTGACTATGGTAACTTCTGTGCATTTGCATATTGTAGGCTGTGCAGCCACAAAAGGAGATAATTGATTTTCTCCCCAAAGTAATTTGGTGCTCTTCACTTCAGAGATCATCCTTTGGATTATCGACTCCTTATTATTAGTCATTTGCAAAATTATTGCTATGGCTATGAGGTTCATAGCCTTGTCAGACTTTTGCCTTCTTTTCCTCAGGGTTTTCTTCCTGACCAGGAAGGTTTTCATCCTCTTGTACTTGAAAAAAAAAAAAAAAAAAAAAAAAAAAAAAAAAAAGGCAGCCAGCTGTACTGGCACCTCCTCCCATAAGGCTGACATTTCAAATCAGTTCTTTATCAGCACATGCTTCTTGCTTGCCTTTACGATAGCCTCAAAAAAATGTTGCAAAGAGCTTGGTCAGTGGTGATAACCTCTCCAGAGCACTGACCTACAGCAAGGAGAGGAGTGTTTCTGAGCAGCTATAGTATAGTAGCAAATAAGTAGTTTGTACTTGACTACACTGTCACTCTTTCCAGTGTCTCACATTTGGACCAGCACTCTGCCTATGCCCCCTTTTTGTTTTCTGTTTCAAATATATTTATAAAACTTAAGCATAAAGCCTCACTCCAGGCTAAATGGTACATCGGCATTAATCGTATTATTTAGGCCAAAATTTTCAAAATTCTCAGAATAGCTTTTGAAGACTCAGAGTGGACCTAGTGTGGAAGCCTTTTTGGTTTAGGTTGGACATTCTTTTAATGACAAAAAGTGAAGTTAATGTTTTAGAAAAATTTCACCAAATGTTTTGATAGCACAGTGCATACTTTCAAGTGTAATTTTCAAAGTATTTCACAGAAGTGGTAGGGATAATAATAATTTAAGGTAGTATTTGAGCTTCAGACACAGCTATTTCTCTGTTCGCACTCTTCTAGTGGCATTTCTCAGGCTCTGCACTGTTCTAACACTGCAGGTAGCAGTGGGAGTGACTCAGTGCTTCCATTACCATCTGCGGTTCCCTGCCCATGCCTTTGTTGATTTCTAGCTTGTAGTTAAGGTAACCATTGAGTAGAAAGGAGCTGGTGTTGTGCAGTTGTATCTGAATTAAGCATAGAGGTGAAATGATGGAGCTGTCACAGTAAGCCTCCGTGGCAGTAGCATGGTTGGCCATCCATGGCACTTCCACATCGTGTGTTATTTTGGTTGTAAATCAAGCCCTGTGAGCTTCCTGCAAAGCTCGCCATCCTCTGGGAAAAATAATGTAGAACTGGAACCCAAATATGTATGTACAGCTTTACTGATGTCCCAGTCATGACTTCCTTAGTGTTGGAGAAAGGCTGATGTGGAGAGATGGTGTTTTGGGACAAAACATGGACTAACAATAAGGGCTGTGACTACTGATAGCATTTCTTTTGTTGTGTAGTGTTAATTTCAGCAGTATTCATATATATGCACATTCATGTGCATAGACACAAACCCCTCATTTTCCTTTCTGTTTATTAGGACCCATCCTTGTCTGCCTGTGAAGGGCTCAGGATCACCTCTGTGCAGTGGAGAAGAGCTCTGTATTTCCTTAGTCTTAGCTAAGCCCTGACAGACAGGTCTCTCATCTCAGCCACATATTTCTCCAGTAAAGGTGATTCTGCAAACTTTACTATAAACTTGTTCCGTAGCCTAACTTCTCCAATAGTTATAACATTTGCCTATTATTTAATCTAAATTCCCCCTTGCTGCATCTTAAACCCATTGCTTCTTGTTCTGTTCTTGTTCTCTAATGAGAATAATTGGTCTATGTCGTCTCTGTAACAGCCCTTTGCATATCTGTAGACAGTAATGCTTCCCCTCAGTCCTCTTTCCTCCAGACCGAGCAGCCCCTGCTCTCGTAACCTTTTCTCAGAGGTCTTATTTACTAACTCTTAAATCATTTTTGTTGCTCTCATCTGAACTCTCTTCAGTGTCTCTGTCTGCTTTAAAATGCAGTGCCCCAAAATGAGCGTTGTTCTCCGAATGAGGCCTAGCTGGTGCTAAGTAGAGCAGAATAATTATCCTGCTTGTTTAACATGAGGTATTCCTCAGCATGGCTCTCGTCTCGGCTGCCAGAGCTCGGTCCCCTGGCCTGCCCATCCATTTGTTATCCTCTTCAACCCTGCAGAAAACAGGAGCTTTCTAATGCAACGTTTTAGGGCAAAAAGAAATAAATTAAATCCTGATGTCTTAATTATGCCCCTTTCCAAAGGAGAGGCACTCCCCTCTTCATCTACTCACAGCATGGAGGGGCTGGCAGTGTCTCTGCTGTCTCCCCACAGTTCCATGTTGGCTCTCGGATAAATCCAAGCACCGAGCCCGGGGTGGCAGCTGCAGGCCCACGGCACAGAGCCGTGTGTGGGCAGTGCTGACCCAGGGCTCACCTTTGGCTGAGATGCACCCCATCATTTTTAGTGTGGACGCACTGTTAACCTCTTGGCCAAGCCTTGTGACTCAGCCATCGTGTTTTCCCAGTCCACTGCAGCTCTGGAGACCTGCACAGGAGCCTTGCATAGGTGGGAAGGACAGGTCTGGGGAGTGGGGGGTGGCTGCCACCAGAAATAGCAGGGTCAGAGGAGGAAGAGCACGTTAATTTTTTCAGTCCCATTCAATGAGTGGAGGATAACTTAAAAAAAAAAGTTATCAAGCCAAGGGGTTTTGTTTTGTTTTCCTGCCTGTACCAGGAACAATTTGCTGGAGCATTGTTCCTGATATTTGTTTGGGCACTTGGTGTTTCAGGCTTGAGGGGTGAGGCTGTCCAGCAGCATGGGAACTGCAGGGGCAGCGTGGCCTCACAGGGATGGCTCACTGCTGGTGACAGACAGGCACTGCTTCAAAACTCCCTTGCAGATAGAAGCTAAGAGGTTATTTCTGAATTCTGTGCTGGCTCACACCTGCGAGAGCCGAGGTGCTGATACCTTCAGAGGTACATCATCCAAGGAGAACATGGACAAACACGAGATATAATACTCTTAGTACCAGCCACCACCATTTCGTGTAGGAGCCTTTAGCAAAACTTGTGTCACTTTATGTTACAATTTACACCCAAAATACAGGGACAGCAGTACTTCCAGTGAGTGCCATGTGACCCGCTTAAAATGCTTGACAGGCTTTGGAGCTGAATCCAGAGCCTTCCCTTTCAAACATCCCCTTTGACTTTGCAGAGCTTGGTGTCGGCCCTGGAGACCCTCTGACTGGAAGCGCTGCTGAAGATGATTACTTCTTTCAGAGAGCGAGACAATACCTGCTGACACACTGTTTTGCCTGCAAAGAATTAAAAACTCAGCGAATGAATTCTGCATAAATGATCCAGTCAGACTTTGAGAGAGAATGTGAGTGGTAAAAATACACCCACATCTCAGGCTCCGTGTTCAGCAAAGGCGCTGGGCCAGAGCTTCAGCTTTGCTGAGTCTACGTTTGTTGAAGCAGAGTGAGGAACTGGTTATGACTTCCTAACTCTGTGTCTGGCTGCCAGCCCACACCAGGCTGGGGAAGCCGAGGAGCTGCTCTCGTGTAGCATCTAACAGCATGTCCAAGGCCTTGGTCCCCATGAATACAGATGGTATAACCTGGGCACATCTCCTTGCCCTTCTTTCCCTTTCTTGTCTCTGCCTCCCCTGCTGACACGGGCCTCGGAGCAAAGGTGGCAAAGGAGCAGCAGCGCAGTCTGAGGGAACATTTCAGTGCTGGCAATCAATCGTGCATGCAGGTAGCACAGCTTTTCTCTTTTACCTCAGCACCTCTTAGGCGATGCAGAGAATGTGCCCAGGATTTACGAGGCTCATGCTGAATGCAGCCAGCATCACTGCCTGCTACATTTTTCCACCTCGGTGCACCAGTATGCTGCTTAATAGACCTCTGGCATAATGTGCAAGAGTACCCAGCTCTGTACCTTAGAGCTAAAAATGAGGAGACAGGAAGAGATGAAGAGCATAGCTGTTTTTCATGCCGCACAAAGGGAAATTACACAGGAAGTAAGTCACCTCCTGAAGAGACTAGACACAAGAGGAGTTATCTTTCTCCGTTAAATTAGAAAGAATGATTAAATGCCAGATAGTTCGAGCACGTTGGGCAGATACTGCACAAGCACTTTTCTTGCTAAGAAAGTAACCACGTAAGTTACTGACTGACTTTAAAACGACTAAGAAATTGTAGTTCTAAAAAATCACTGCTGCTAATTTACCTTCTGGCAGGTGTAGGAACCAGCTTTGGCTTGGAATAGTACTTCGTGCAGTACCAAAATACTGCAGCTTGTAAAGAGTGCCTGAACACGTGAGGACATGGTGTCTGGGTTGCTCTATGCTTGACTGCTGAACTTGAATGGCCCTCACAAAAGCTTCACATATTGAGCAAAGAACTGTGAAACCCAGCCCCAGCTGAATGCACGGTCTGCTGTCCCTTTTGGCTTTGTGAAGGTATGCAACACTGGATTCACATAAACTGACTGAAGCTGGGGACACTGGAGCAAGGTATCCTCGAATCTCATATCACATCCAGCATCTCTTTGGTATTTCTTGTTAGCCAGGGTCAATACAGCTGCTGGAGGAAATCCTTTTCTCTTGCTGTCTCAACACTAACCCTGTTCTGTCTCAGTCACAGCAGGTAAACTAAACCAGAATGGTCCCTCTGAAGTGTTAGAGGTTTTCACCACAGCCTACATAGCAAATATCTCCAAATCAGATCTTGTACCCAAGGAAAGTTTTTTTTTTTCATCTTTCTATTTTCGTCCCTTTTACTTTTCATCATCTAGCACATTAGTCATATTTAAAGGAAAAGTACAGTTCATTTTAAAGACCGTCCCAGTCTGTATGAAAACCTTTCCATTCATCTCAGCAGATGCTGGCAAGTTGTAAACCTGACTACTAAAGGACAGGCCCGTAGGGAAAGGGATTCATCCCGTCTCTAAGTTCTCTCATTCTGGGGAGAATCAATTTTCACTTAGTGAAGATTTGCCTTCACCAAGAAATATGTGCAAGGCGTTTGTAATTGGGGTTTAATTGGAATTGATCTGTACAAAAATTTCTCCTACAACCCTAGTTTCCTCAGAAAGAGGAAAGAATTGCTACAGCAGAATAAAATGGTCTGCACAGAGACCTGGCACAGTATTGCTACCCCACATTGGCCATTCCATGCAATCAAGCCTTAAGTAACATCTACAGGCCTTTCAGCTCCCCAGGCAGCAGGAAATTTGGGGGAACTTCCTCGTAGTCTCCTGCTCTTTCCAACTCCCAGCATTACCAAAAAGTGTCTTGAGTCAGTGGAATAGTAGTAAAAATGAAGTAGGGGGGTGTGAACTTATCTCTCTGGTGTCCCAGGCTGGAGAGAGAAGCAGGAAAACTTTTTTATTCGTATCAGCTGCTTGTCTTTGGTTACTGCTCTGACTGCTGTCTGAGGGCAGTAGGGAAGGAGAACAGCACAACCTATCATTTGCAGTTCGCATCAAAAGCTGACCAAGCCAACTCAGCCTCTTTCTCCCCCACCCTTATAAATGATAGTGATAACTTTTATGGGATAGGATAGGAAAGGATCAAACAGTTGGTATTATACCTTGCTCCTTTGAAATATATACTTCCAGTTGCCCATATATACTTTGCTACTCAGCTCCTAACAACATGATGGGCTAGCTATAACCCTTTTTAAAAATAATCTTTGAAGGATGAGTGGGACAGAAAGCCCCCATATCTTTTAGAGACCAGCCCTAAAAGAAGATTCCTTCTAAATCCATCTATTCCAGTTAATAGGGCTTGGCACAGACACTATGTCTACTATTCCAGACCTTAAAAGATAATTTATAAGAGAACTTTGAATGTTTCCTGGCTCAATGCATTTTTTAATATACTGGATCATTTGCATTAGTGTCTCTATTCGCCTTATATTTCATGAGTAAGTAAATTGTGGAAGGTTATCCTCTTCTATAAAAAAATAGGACTTTATGTGGAAGTCAATATTGGCACAGTCTGGAGAAGAACTGTGTCTCAGCTGTCAGGGTGAATGTTTTGTCTGGCCTTCATTGCAATTCTTTTGGTTTTACTCAGTCTTTCTTTCCTTTTACTTTTTTTCTTCTTTTTTTTTTTCTTTTTTTTTTTCCCTAAAGCTAAAAAAAGTAATGTTTTAAACTAACGTTAGCATCAAATTCTCTAAATTGCCAAGTCATACTCTGGCTAGCTTTTCCCCCATGCTGTGCACCCCGGTGAACATTTATGCTTCCAGCACGTCCCTTCTTGAGTAATTTATAGCATTTAAAAGCTTAGTTGATCTTGTTGCTTGGTTCCTTGGTGCTTAAGTGGACTCTTGGCTCTGAGGCAGTGGCTCCAGGTCTAGCAGGCAGCAGTGCCCCCTCAGTGTTTGATTGCTCCCCTACTCATCCAAGGCGGTAACTAGCAGTATGAAAGATTTCTCCCAAGACTGATGCACACAATTAACTGAATTACTTCAACAGGGTGTAGATAGGATAGATTTAAAGTGGAACCTGTTACTGTGCCAGTGGCTGGATGAGGATCCTGCTGTGCCAGTCACGGGGGGGAGAAAATCCTTCTCTGCCAGTTCTCAGTGAAGAAGTTCTTGCTGTGACAGCAGATCCAGCTCACACGCTTGATATAATGCCCTCAATTACCATATCTTTGTAATTATAATCCCTGTCTGATAAGTCTTGTGGAAACTATCAGATCTTGAGTAGAGGATCTAGGAGACTTGTGAGAATATAATGTCTTGAATTGATCTGTCTGTTTAATGTTTCATCACTCTGCCACCGATTGATCATTCTTTGAATAAAATGATAGCATAGCTGTATGCCAACACTTGTGATTCATTTTCACTTAGCTAATCAAAATGTTGTTTCACAAGACCCTGATGATGTTCGGGATGCCTTTTAGGAGGTATTACCTTACACCAAGCTGGCTGACTCAGGTGGTCTTTTTCTTATAATGTTACCAAGCCCCGTGATTTATGAGGCATGCTTTCCTCTAGCAAGTTCTTACGAGGGTGCAGAACTGTTTGATTAAAAAGTTTTTCAGCTAGAGAGAAACCATAGTAAATACGATTTTTTTCGAGTTGAAGGAACTGCAACATCCCCACATATCCTGGATCAATAACTGAAAATTTTCTCTTTTTACATGAAACTTAAGATTTCTGCCAGGTCTGTACAGATCACCCATTCATCATTAGCTAGACAAGCCAAGCACCTGTTTTCACTCTATCTCACACTAAAACCATAACGCTAAGATTCAGACACAGACTTGTTTTTAGGAGGTCTTCTTTTAGCAATGTGAAAAAATGAAAAGAAAACTTCTTGCTGCTTCTGTAGTCATGAACTGTGTTCATGTTTGTAGCTGAGCTTTGAAAGCACGCACCCATCAGCCAGGGAAGTGACTCTTACTTTTCTATGAATGCTAGTTGTTCTTTTTACTGCTGTAATCCTGATGAGTTAAACAGTGTAATGCAGTTTGATGTTTGCTGTAAGAATGAAGTGGTGAGTAAAAATCACCTCTAGGAAGAATTAAGCACTCAAGTAGGATGAAGCAGTGAGTCAGGATACTCTAATGTAGTTAAGAGACTATAGTTTTCAGACTACAATTGTAGGCAAATATTTCATAGGCCTTAGGGACACAGGTGAATTTTACCCTGAAAACAAAGACTTTTCCCACAGGTTTATGTCTGGTATAATTATGTTCTAAAGTTCTGGTGGGTTTTTTTTTTTTCTTTTTTTTTAATATTCCGTGAGCCTCAGTAGCAGTAGCACTGGAAAAATTGTTCTGTAGCACTGAACACTGTCTGCCTACAGCAAAGGCAAAGTTCGTAAAGGACACGGAAAGCACAGAGCCCCTGTTAACCTTCTGAGAAGGAAGGTGTGTTTGTACGTACCGAGAAAGCAATCTTTTTTCGCCTTAGGTCTTTGTACGGTCTCCTATGATTTCTCTTCTAAAGAGAGAAGACACCACTGTAGTCATTTTGTAACTATCATCAGATTTAAAAAGCCTGTAGAAGCATCTGGCAGGGCGAGAATTGTGATTCATCATGTCAGCCAGCACCTTGCCCATTATTTTTTAAGAACTGAGTCAAATGGCCTCTCAAACATTGACAGGTTGGATAGAAGCCTAACTCAATGGCTGGTGGCTGGAACGGCCACTAGAGAATGTCCTGCAAAGTGATCAATAATCCGTGTTGGTTTTTTTGGGTTTCGGGTTGGTTTCGTTTGGTTTTGGGGTTTATTTTTGTGTGTGTTGCTTTTCAGGTTTGTTTGCTTTTTTTTTATTAACAATGTAATGATTAACTTCCGAGAAAACCAGCATTTCTCTAAGTCCAGGGATTCACCTGTATTGTCAAGTGTGATTTCAAATATTTAATGCCTCTCTCACAGACCAATATGTCAGACTTCTAACCACTTGCCTTTGCTTTCTACATTGATGGCCCTTTGAGTTAGTGATGCTTGTGCAATTCCAGATGAGAGCTCCCAGTGCTCACGTGGTACCGCTTCTTCCTGATTAAGCAGAACAAGTGAGCACCTGATTGACTTTTGCCATAAATGCTGACATTCTGCAGCCAAAGGGGAGAGAAGGGAAAAAAACTCCTTTGATAGTGTTTAAAGCACACAGGCCATTTTCAGCAAGGATTTCCATTTCAAGAGATTTGTTAGTGTAGTCTTGGATTAGCGTATGCATCGAAAGCTTTACTTAGGAAGATTTTCATCCTTTGAGGCACACACATACCAAAGCTCTTTGTTGTTCTGAATCCATGATTATGTGCTGAATAATGAATATTTTTAAAAGCCTTATGCAGCCACACTATGATACCTTGACAATTTCAGCCAATCTCTCACTCTTTTTTTTTTTTTTTTTTTGACATTTCGTAGCATAAAACTTTTAGCAAAGACTTTTAGCAATTTAGAAGTTCTTTGGTGCCAGGCAACCGAATTGCTGAGATGCTGATTTAAAAAAAAAAGAAAGGTATCTTATGTTGATTTTGTTCTAGAACAAGCTGACTAGCTGCAATTGAGGTTAATTGACCTTTATAATGGATACACAGGACAGTGCTAAAGCTGTATCCATAAACTGCAAGTTTATTTGATAGCAAATTGTGTTAATTGACATTCATTGTGTGTCTTTCTGTTGTTTATTGCTAGTTGCTCATGTGAATAGTTTGTTGATATTATAGATAGGACAAACATTTGTTTCAGATAAATAGGATTTTCAGTTGAATAGGTTTTAATTAAATGATCCCCTGTATTCAATTTTGAAACTATGAAGTACTGTACAGTATGTACCTAAATCTCTTATCTAGGATCTTATATTGTTGAATCACGTCTCACACAAATTTGTTTATTTTTGTCAAATAATATCTAATTTCTCTGCCAGTCTGGTGAGATTTACATCTTTTGCCAGAGTAAACAACAAAATTACAGTGTTGGAGAGACTGAATTTGTGCAGGCATGTGCTCATGCACAGCTCCTGTTCTGCTGGACACTCAGCCATTGTTTTCCTTTCACACACCTCACTAAACAACTGTAGGGCTGACCCATTTGGCTACAGTCTTCATGCTTTTCACAACATACAATGGTTCTGATACCTTAACTAACTGTTAAATACATCTACAAATTCAGTCCAAACCAGTCAATTTTCCCTTTTTTTTTTCTCTAATGAAACTGTATCTGACAAAGTCACTGGTCACACAGCCCCTTCCACTGATGATGGCTTTTCCTCCACTCTGAAAGCAAAATGAAAAGCAACCCCTCGAAAGCCTTTTCTAGGTCACAAAGCACGTTTTTCTTAACCAAGTTGAAATAAGCAAAGATTGCTATTACATTTTGTCTGAAAAATAAAGCAGAACTAAGACAGGTAGATGTCCTGCAGGCATGTACATACAATTGAGTGGTGCACAGCCATTAGTTGGCTGTTATGATCTTTTAGCTCCTTCTGATACTTCAGCACTCTCTTTAAATAGCCATGTAGCTCAAAACATCAATAAGGAAGTATTTGCTGTATATTTTCACTAGAGGGACATTTAAAGGGAAATAACTGTTCTTGAGTAAGTTACATTTTATTTTAATATGCCAGTGTAAATAATGATAGTCATTCAGCTCTTATGTTGGAGATGAGAGCAAACTTAGGAGGCAAGGTAGTTAGGTGATATACAGAGAGATTTCTTTAAAAGAGTGCAAGTTTCTCGGTTTTGCTGTATTCATTTTTCTCTAAAGTGTTTTCTTCCCCACATGAGTGGCTTTCTATTTCCACTTCTTTTACATTTGCACTCTCTAAAGTCTAAGGTTATTGCCGATAGTATTTTGAGAAGTGCCTTCCCTGGAGGATGTTTTTTTGATAGGCAGCAAGGGACTGCTCTCAAATATGATAGTGAACATTTTAGAGAGATCTGTGATATAATGTGCATCACAGGCACAAAGACCTTGTTTCTTTTCAGAGAAAAGTGGCAAAAGGCTGGGGCATGATTTTTGGCTCTGGCTGAGCTAACCAGCTGCAGGAGCAGTCACTGAGACCTGCACTGGGTGCTGGGCATCAGAGCAAAGCAGGTCAGTAGTATCCAGATGAGGTGCTTCAGAAGCTGGGAATAGAAGCAGCACAGCAGTCTGTCCTGGTGGCAGAGTATCCACCGTATGCAGACTCCATCCCAAGTCACTGAGTAACCCCCAACACTTGTATGCTTGTTTGCATCCAGGGTAGCTACAATTCACAGTTTGGTTCCTTCTGCAGGAAAGCTGAGGCTTGGGAATGATTCAGGTTGAAGCCCTCCCATGCCCTCCCTCCCTCAGTCATGACATGACTGGTAGCCAAAGGGTGTCAACCAGCTTGGCCACAGTCTGTCAAAATTACCTAATGGCCCTGCACAGTTCTGACCTGTCTCCATGTCCTAATGCTGAATTTTACAACATGGCTACACCTTTGATGTTCCACCCTAAAAACCTATGTATTGAACACAGCACGAGAGCTCCTCCGGACACCATGACTGAGGAAGGGAGAGAAGTATTCTGGATTGTCATGGGTAAAGGGCCTCAGGAGCTGAGGACTTGTGCTCTGCCCAGGGAACACACACATTGTGGGACACTGGCCAGGCTTAAATTAAGCAGCCAAGGTATGTGAACTGTTAAGGAACACCACTTGCCCTCCAGCCCTCTTGTCCCTCATTTGTGTATGACTTCTTGGCACAGGCAGATTTTCTGTGCTCTTGCTGTCAGCAGACAGCTCTCATGCCTTGGAGAGATTTCTGGACATGTCAGACCTAATTCTGGCTAGCCATAAAAAATAAAATGACCATCTCAGACCCTCCAAGCCTATCATGGACCTCCTCCCACCTGTGTCCTCCTTCTAGGGAATACATATTTCCCTGGATACATAATTCATGTTCATTGCAATGACTGCTGTTTATGCATACATGATGAAACTCTGTAGATTCAACAGCTGTGTTTCCCTGAATTTATTACTATTCTCCAGTCCTTTTTGCCCATGTATTTGTAGTGGCATTTGTTGGCGTTTCCTAGACAGGAGAAAATAGACGGTTTGACACCACTTTTATTGGTCTTGCAGTGAACAGACCAGCCCTTCTTCTAGGATCAGATAATCATAGAATCATAGAATGCTTTGGGTTGAAAGGAACCTTACAGATCATCTGTTCCAACCCCCTATCATGGGCAGGGACACCTTTCAGAGGACCAGGTTGCTCAGAGCTCCATCCAACATGGCCTTAAACACTTCCAGGGATGGGGCAGCCACAGCTTCTCTGGGCAATCTGTGCCAGGGCCTCACCATCCTCACAGCAAATAATTTTTTTCCTAATCTCTAATCTATACCTACTTTCTGTCAGTTTGAAGCCATTCCCACTTGACCTGTCACTCCAGGCCCTTGTAAATAATCCCTCTCCATCTTTCCTGTGGGCTCCCTTCAGGTACTGGAAGGCTGCAATTAGGTCATCCCGGAGACTTCTCTTCTCCAAGCTGAAAATTCTCTCAGCCTTTCCTCACAGGGGAGCTGCTCCATCCCTCTGATCATCTTGATGACCTCCTCTGGACTGGCTCCAACAGGTCCCTGTCCTTCCTGTGCTGGGAACACCAGAGCCAGGTTCAGTTTAAGGGTTGTCAACCTGCAGCAAGAATTCCAGGCTGTGCCTGCAGGAAGGATTCCAGCCTGTGCCAGTCCTCTGGCCAATACTCAGGACATGAGAGGCAGATGAGAAGCTGCAGGCTGATGGGTTCATCAGGTGATACTGGGGACATACAAACTGAATGCTCCATACAGCCATATTATAGCCTCTTCCACATTCTCCTCAGTCGTAAGCAAAAATCTCCTCATTGCCTGCCAGGAACCGAGGATCAGGGACACAAATGAACACCTCGTGCAGGAACTCCTAAACCAAAGGGAAATACTTGTACCATCCTAAGTCACCTATTCCTGGAACCACACGAAGAGTGTCATTGCACAAAGCAGTACTGCAACATACACAGCCAGCAGATATCAGAGCATGATGCAGATAATCTCTTCAGAGGCTAACATAGCCCAAATCCTCCTCTCTGAGCTGTGAAAAAGAGGCAGAGTGTTTGCCATGCTGTTACTAGACACATTGAGACTGCTCCTCTCTGACATGACAAAAAGCTCAGGCGTCTGTGACACTGTGACTCAGTTGCACAACTGCCATCAAAGCTGTTTTAGGACAGATCCCAAGCTGCTATTGTGACCCTGGCACAGGCACTGGATCAGTCTGTGGATTGTCTTCCTTTACCTGTTGACCACAGATCTGTGCGTGCTTGCGTGGGCAGAAAGAACCGTACTGACCTAGACCTGATGGAAAATCTGATTTCCAGGCAAGGGGCAGGTTGTACTCATCCTGTGAACACAGTGACATCTAGAAACTGGCCTGTCTGTTTCACAGCACCCTTTTATCCCTTTATTCTTTCAATATCGCCTTGTTATCACTGCACCAGCCTTATTTACAAATGGGTCTACCAGTGTGATGCAGCTCCATGACAATGCCAGAAATCATTTCAATTGCCACTACGTGGGAGAAAGTGCTACGGTATAAAGGCACCCTTTACATCACAGCTGATGAGCTGTGGGCTTCCTCACATCACAGACCGGACACCCAGTGGAAGAACTGGTGATGTATGGGATGGGAAACGGAGTGGTAAGGTGGGTGAAAAATTGGCTGGACTGCTGGGTTCAGGGTTATGTGAGTGCTGCAAAGTCCAGCTGGCAGGCTGGAGTTGGTTGAGTCCCTCAGAGATGAATCTTCTCCAGAATTTCCATAGAACTGCCCATGTCCTGCCTTGTGCTGCCTGTGCAAAACGAAAGCAAATCCCTCCTTGTTGGTATCCCCTACATTGCTGCATTTATGCACTCTGACTTTTAGAAGTGTTGTTGCAAACTCTGGAGAGCAGGATGCTGCCTCCCGGGATCTGCAGGCTAGTCCACATGGATCACGGGGCTGTGGCCTGGCACTCAGCTCCCCTCTTTGACAGTAGAGAAGCCCTCCTTTAAGGTGATGCCAGCTGTGGATGGTAGTCAAATGAGGCTGAGCATGGGGCAGCAGTGTTAAACACTGCTAACTTCGACCAGAGCTGGTTTTGCTTTGGGGAGTAAGGGGCCTGCCACCACCTGAATTTTTGTGGGGGGTCACCAAAGTCTTTCTGAGTTGTGGCTTTCTGCTGTGGGCAGCAGCAGCACACGTGTCAGTAGTCAGCCCTGGGGGAGTCGGCTGCACCTGCACCGCAGCCCTGTGTAGCCAGGAAATCCCCACAGCCCTGTGTAGCCAGGAAATCCCCACTGCTTCAAGGCTAGAAGGGCTGCCCTCGTTAGCTTTGCCTCTGCTGTTACTGACTGGTTTTGCATCTCTTTGTAACTGCAGGGAACAGGCTCCAAATAAGAGACTCGCAAATGTTTTAGTCCTCCTTAAATGTAGAGGAAGGTTAATAAAAATGAAAAGGGACATGACACTATTGAGCAAGTGACAGAGAGGAACAAAACCTCTACTGCTTTCTTCTTCTTCTCTTCCCTGTCTCAGGGACATTTTAAAGATTATTCAAAAGTCAGCCAGATCTCCACCAGACTTTTTCCGAGAGTTCCTAGAATAATCTTTTATTCAGATTACCCAACACTTAAACCAGTTGGAGAAATGCTTCTGCTATTACAAACAGTTTAATCCATGATCAATGTGATTAATGAGACCACCAAAAGGGGAAAGAAAATTGGGTCTGCTTCTTGTAGGAAACACATTTTTTTTCTTTTTGGCACAAAATTTCCTCCTTCTTATTCTCAGAACAGTGTGAGAGAGCGGAAGTGTCTCAGTTTGAGATCTAATCTGCTCTGCCTTTGCAGGAAGTTACAAAAGTCTCAAACAAGCTTTCAGTTGATATATTTTTCTAAATAAGAAGCCCTTTGGACAAAGCCCTACTGATTAGAGACCAGAGTGGTTACAGCTCACACGCTTTGTTCCCAGCTACTTAACCTTACACCTGTATCCCCTTGCCATCAGCCCAATAGGCAGAGCTTAATTCCTGCAAAATAAAGCAGCTGTTGGGTATTTTGCTCAGCTGAAAGCTTTGCCTGTCTCACTGCAACTAGCTAGGGAGGCCTATTTTCATTTGCAAACCTGTGTAAATTAACATTTCTCAGAGTATTTATATCAGGGTACAGCCCTGGTCTCTGTGGTTGTTAGTCCTTGACCCACCTGACTTAGCTGCTTCTTGAGAATCACAATCATATTTAAGCTCTCCTCAACATACTTTCACAGGTTCAGCAATTTTGCAGATGTCTAGGTAGAACCTAAAGACTAAGTGCCTCTGCCACAAGAGCCAAAAGATAAGCCCCTCTGAGAGGAATTCAAGCTGAATTTAGCCCTTCTCTAGAATGAGGAGATGATAGAAGCCAATCCAAATCCATTATTTCAGAAGTCAAGTCATATTAAGTAATGTCAGTACTGCATGTCATGACACACTGCTGGCTGGAAAAGCATTAAGAAACAAATATAGCTGCTTGATACAAGCTCTCACATCTTTCATCCCACCAAGGGTTCTGCATCCCCACCACACCTGGCAGGATGGGGTTATTGCTGCTAAATGATGACATTTCTTGCTGGTATGAAAAGTAAGTTAAAACCAGAAACAAATCATAGTAGCTCCCTTTCTAGTTTATTTTTCTAAACAGAGTTTATTTACTCCAAATCTTTGAAACCTTGTTAATGCAATTTTCTAAAATTGCAATTTTTATACTACAGCCTTCAAAGCAGATCTGTGTATTAGGAGTCTGACAGCCGTAGTCATTTGAGAAGTCATGAGAAGTACAGAAAACACTTACATCGGGGAAAAGAAAGGGAGAAAAGCTTTCCATTTGTTTATAGCTTCTTCAGAAATATTCTTTTTGGGGCGGAACTTTCTGTTTCATCTCTTCTGAAGGTGATTTTCTTTCAAGCTGTCAGCAATATGTGGAAACTTTTTTGCATAAATGCAAAATGCCTTAAATTATGAAAATTGTGTGACTAATGAGTGAGCAAAAAGTCTCTCTATTGATTTGATACACAGATTATTATGCATGCTAAAAATGCTCAGTGGAGTTGCTATTTACTGTGTTAGTCTTAGAAGAGAGCAGTCTTTGAAATGTAATGACCACATTAAAAATCAAGTAGTTTTTAAACTGCTTAAACACATGATTCTGTTTATTATTGAAGGAAGTACTCTAAAAGAAGACAGGCAGTTAAAATGTGTATTCCAGTGTGAAATATACTGGGAAAAGACAATAAAATCTCATATGAAAGACAATCATGCACAATAACCATGTTAGCTTCCGAGTTTTTGTATACAAACAAATACTCTATTACAAACTTCACACCACACACAAAAGGCAACATCTTCACAAAAAGTTATCATAAAAGCATAGCATTGATCCTGATTTTTTTTTTTTTTTTGTCTGAGCTTGAATTCTCTGTATTATGCTTGGGACAAATAAGAACAGGTGTGAAAAGAACCATAAAAAATATGCCACGGCATAGGCCATTTGGATGGGTCTGTTCTTCCACAGGATAAGGAACACAGAGAGCTGAATGCAGATTCACCCTACAGTTCTCTCATGCTTCCAGGAAAAAGTACAGGGAATTACAGTCTACTTTAGAGCTTGTTTTGGAGAAAAGTGGTGTGAAACAGCTTTAATATTAATGAGAATTGGCTTGGTACTTCTCAAAGTAGGGTGTGACTGTACCCACCTTTTTGTCATGATGATATATCAATGAAAACACATTCTGTACATAAATCAGCAAAACACAGCTGAAAATAGAGACACTGTGATTAATCCATATATTTTTAAAATAAATATGTACAATATTTACAGTTTCGACAGTTCCAGAAATAACATCACCAGATTATGAACCACTACCTAAAAAAATTCTCTATTATTATAGAAAATGCATTTGCTGTACAAATATTTATAAATACTTTTGTATAAACTTTTTCAGGGAAATACCTGTGGATTAATTGAAAAGAAAGCATGAAAAATTCTTATTATCAGCTAATATTTAGCTATCAAGTGTCCACATATTAAACAGTTTAGAGCATCATGAATCAAACAAAAGTAGATCTTCAGTGTTGAGAATATTTTGTGTGGTGTTCTGTGCCATCATACTGACAAATGTGACTGTCTTTTCTGAAAATCTGCAGAAAAGCAGCAGGACCGAATCAGTTTGACTCACTGATTGTTATTGACTGCACCATGTCAGACAGGGCTTCTGGGTCTGCTTCTTCTTTACCATTATCTGAATTTTCTGATGAGATGTAACAGCCAGAATCTCTTGGACACTCATTTAACTGCGATTTGTCAAAGCTCTCTTGAGGGCTTAAGTTCTGCATCTCTTGGCCACCCTCACTTTTCTGCTGTTGTTCAACTAGAAAGAACAGAAAAGGAGAGAAAAAATTGTCAAAATAAGTACCTTGGGAAAGAGCTGAGATAGCAGCATGACTGATCTTGAAGAACTTTGGAAACGGAGCTGGTAATCTACACATGGCTACATCAGTATCTTTTGTCTATCCGAAACAGAAACCTCGGCATCAGAGAATTAAAAGTATGATTACACGAGTGTAACATCTGAGCAGACATTGAGGTTGGTCCTTTTCCTTCTGGGTGTTTCTCAGAGATGAATGCTGGAAGCTTTTGCCTGATCCTTTATGCTGAGGTCCTTCAGGCTGTGCACAGGTGCAGCAGTCACCGTGCGTGGTCACCACAGCAGAGATGGAACCTTTCCCCTCCCGTGCTCTGTATCCCAGAGCCTGCTCCCTGAATTAATCATGGAGCCCACTGTGCCTTGTTTGTAACACACTGCACTATAGATCTGTGTCTTCTGAATGCAACCCCCAGCATCTGATGTGCTCTCTGCAGGCAGAGAGAACTTGCTGGCCTTCGGAAGTGCTCAGCACAAAGATGTGGTAACGAGCTTTTCTAAAGCACTGAGCTTTTCAGCGGGAGTGGGTGGCTGATGGAAACTTCCTAAGCTTAGCTTGATATCCAGAAGGTTATTTTCCAAAACACAGAGACCTCAGAGGAAGCTGAGATACCTAATTTCTGCTGTATGGTTTTGAACACTGTTCCAAAACTAAGTAGAAGCAAATTGTCTTGCAAATAATTTGTCCTTGTTTAGCTGCAGTATGACTAATCCGTTCAAATTCAAAAATCTGCAACTCAGTGACAGTATCAACAGACCTCTCAAGAAAAGCTCAGCAAGACAGGACATACACGTATATCATGACTCTAATATGTACTGGTTTAAAATTTCCTCTTCCTGTTCTCTGGCTGTGAAGTACATGTTTACTCACAGTAAATTTCTTAAGAAAATTAACTATAAAATATAAATCTCTCCCTTTCCTACTTTATTTCTTATGCTGTTATCAACCTCCTGTAGCTGTTGTTTTACTTCAAACTGTGTCTGGCTTTCTGAACAAAGTATAGGGAACACATCTCAGAGGAAACAGATGGTTTTGCTCCAGATTTTTAGCCCTTCAGAAAAATGTACCTTTTTGCTTTTGCAAAGAAAGTTCCCTTCTTTCACTTGATTTGTTACTCCATGGTTAAACAGTCAGCTTTGGATCTTTAGTCATATTTAAACTGTCTCAATTCAAGTTCAGGCAAAATGGAAGTCCTAAGATATGAAGGATTTAGTGCTGTGTCAAAATCTAAATCTATTTTAGTTCCTAGAATTTTAAAATTTCCACAAAGAACCTTCATGCCAACTTTTGTTTCAGTTGTTGGAAATTATAACATCTGGTAAAATGGGAAAGATTTTAAATTTGATTTTTAAATCTTGCATTGAATAACAAAGAATAAATTAGAAATTAAAAACTGAAGTGTTTCACTCTTAAGAGTGAAATGGAACAGCAGGAGAGTGTCATCGAAGACATTTTCATTGTGTGAGATTTCAACAAGCTTATTTCACAAAGCATTTTGATATATTGAGAAATATTTTGCGGACTTGATGGAAGTCTTGTAGATTTGTTTGGCCTGATTAAATGTGCTTAGTATTTTCTAGCTTCCAATTGCCTAAATAAATTGAAAAACTAAGCTGATTTTTGAAGAAAAGAATCTCAAGTCTCAGCTTCATTATTTTTTAATAAGGGCATAAGCATAACCAGATGTATTTAGAAGAATAATAAAAAAATATTGCTTTAAATATTTTCCAAGGAATAAAAGTTCCACCTTGTTCCCAAATAAATTAATGGTTAATTGCACTTGTGTGAAAGAGTACACGTTGCAGTAGATTTAATTGATATCTGTAACTGTTTGATCTCCTTCTCACTTTACAGAACACAGTTTGTCATGTCAAGTGTTATCTCTCTCTTTGCAGGGGAAATATTTGATCATGTAGGGTCCGATTGATTTCTGATGGAAGTCAGGAAGGAATTACGAAGGCATCACACCGGTGAAGGTATTCCCGCTGCTCCTGGCAGCGACAGAAGCAGTTCAGCACAAATAACAGCGATGCCCCAGCAAAGCCTTGTCCTGAGCGTGTCTTCAGCTGCTGGCAGCGCCGTCCCACGGGGGCAAAGGGAACCAGGTCCTGTGCGGCACCGGGAATGCTCCTGCCCTGCTCCCTGCCGCCTCCCCTAATCCCCTCGGCCGCCTAATGCCGCTCGCTGCCTTCTCATCTGCTGCTCCAGCATCATCTGCTGCCCTGGCAAGCACTGACCTAAAAAGTGCTAATCCTGTTTACGTTTTCAAGGTCAGAGAGGAGCCTCCATCCACTTTGTTTGTTTTACAATGGAAAGAAGGCCGAGTAACCAGTGGATTAAAAGGAAAATGCAGTCTCAGGCACTGTATTAGTGCCTTGTAACTGGTTGTCTAGATAATCTCAGCAGCTCCTACGTGAACAACAGATCCTAAATTTTTTTTATCCATGTCTCCCTAGTGCATTTCAGGGAAAAATGCACAGACAAGCCTAGAACTGAGATTTCTTTCTTTTAATCTGAATTTAGGTCATTTAGGAAAATAAGAAATTTCTATTTAGAAGACATACATATATGTAAAACTTCCTGTAAAACTAGTTGAATTTTCTTACATGAAAAACTGAAAACCAAAAGTATTCAGGTGTTTGAGACAGTAAAAATGTTATATTTTCTATTTTTCATTCTAAGCAGAAAACGTTGGAAGAACACCCCTCCCCCTCCATTTTCATGAAGAAAAGACCGAAAGCAAACTTTGGTGCCTTTTTTCTCTTTAAAGCAGCCTTAAATATTATGCAGTAACTACTAAACCACTTGAACAGGATGCTGAGTATTATAAATATACATAGCACGCAATTTTAGATATTGCTCCATGAGAAAAGCAAAGCAACTTTTGCTCTTTTTCTTTTTTTTTTTTTTTTTTTTTAAGGTGTTCTATTCCGTCCTACTTAAGTCCTTTCTCTAACACGTACGTGCTCAAGTTCCACATTAGGAAAGGTAGGTTTGCTGCCTTAATCTTTTGGACATCAGAAGAAAGCTACGCTGCGCAGAAAACAGGAATTGATAAAATTAAACTGCCGTTAGATGTTGCGGAATCATCAGAAATAACTATCTTATCAACAAATGGAAGTCCTATCATTTTTCTACAGTGAAGCAGTTTCACATAAGATAAATGGCTCTCAGTCACTGTTGTCTATGATATGGCCAGAAGAGCCCAAGATATGCATCATTTTGACACATATATTCCAGTACTCCTTTAGACGGTAGGATTATATTCAGACTTCTGAAAAAAATGTGAGGCCTTTAGCCTTGGTAAGAGATGTGTGATGCATCTCTTATCTTCCTCACTATTTAGACCTTTAAAATGAGTTTTTGTTATTCAATGACTTAGATGTGCACGACACGTGCAAGGATAGATTTCTTTTTTCCTTTACCAGCGCTTTTCCCCTTTCCAATGAGGTTTAAGTCCTGATTAGGGAAGCACTTTAAGCTTGGGTTTAAGGGAATTCAACTCAAGAACACACAGAGGTCACACTGACTCCTGTGTCGTTATGTCAGTTTAAACCAGATGAGTGGCAGGAGGCTTGGATTCTGTCTTGGACAAAAAGAAGGTCACTCAAGAGCAAACCAAACTTCATGAGTGTGCCCTCTGAGAGTTTGCCTTTGTGAGTTTTGTCCAGAAGAACTGGGCTAGGAGCACTGTGCTTTAGGCTGAGTCACTTGCCTGCCCTCCTGGGAGGTGCAGCAGTGTCGTACTGAGCAGCACCTCTCAACTAAAGAGAATCACAGAATCACAGGGTAGTTGGAACAGCCCTCTGGAGATCATCTGGTCCAACTCCCCTGCCAAGGCAGAGTCACCTGGAGCAGGTGACACAGCAATGTGTCCAGGTGGGTTTGGAATGAGAGAGGGAGACTCCACACCCTCCCCAGGCAGCTGCGCCAGTGCTCTGCCACCCTCAATGTAAAGAAGTTCTTCCAAGTTGAGCTGAAACGTCTTGTGGTTTTGTTTCTGGCCACTGCTCCTTGCCTGGTCACTGGGCCCCACTGAACAAAGTGAGTCCTGGAGGATGAAGCCAGACCTCCTATGTATGTACACAGGCCAGGTATCACCTGCACCAGTTAGACCATCTAAGTGTGAAAATGAAATGAGAATTCACAAAGCATCAAACTCAGAAAGGATCATTTTGAAGCAGTAAAGGGCAATAATTCTTGAAAAAGACACAGAGAAACTTGAAGTGGTTTGTGCAATACTTTGGGCATTCTAAAGACTAAATATTTTGTGGATATTTACAGATATCCAACTTAAAATATTGCATTCACTGAAATCAGTGGCATAGCTTCTGTAGGAGGGAGAAGTTATTGAACTGACATGAGAACTTGTGGTGAAAACAGAAATGAGAAGCTTCTTTTTCTATCTAAAATCTGGAAGCAAACAGATGTGCCTGAAAAAAAGGTGAAAAATACTAATACTCATGCAAGGATGAGCTTCCTTGGGAAATCTGGCAATATTATGTCCAGGCCAATGAGTTGTACCACAGTACAGAAGGGGAGATTGTCTTTGAGCACTGTTTGACCTTGACAAGGTACTTTGTGATCCCATATATTGAAAGGGACTGCCCAGTGTAAAATGGCACTCTTGGTGCCCAATTCTCACATAAGGAATGTGACTGAGAACTGAAAGTCATGTCCTTATCTACCTCCTATCTTGCTGTGCACATACGACAAATAAAGAACAAACCTTAGCTGGTATTAGGAGTGGAATTTAGAGTATGATCTGCACTTAAATATGAAAAGTAAGCTAAGGAAATGGATTTGGAGATTAGTGTAAAATATTATCCCCCAAATTGCACTTATTCACCTTTTGGGTTTTTTTTTCCATAAAATGAACTGTATGCACATATCCAGTGAAGTCTAATTTTTCTTTAGCTCAGAATAGCTTCGGACTAGTGTAACCCACTGGACTTCAGGGATGAACCTCTTGATTTAAATCATCTATGTGAGAAGAGAATCAAGCCTATTCTGCACACACAAGAACGTGTGTCCTGGGAAGTGGTCAAGAAACGAAGTTCCAAGTTTCTTTTATTACTTTATTCATTAACCATCCAGCAACTGCTTTGCTTTAAAAATAGCATCCTACAAAAGCACAGACATCCATCTCCTGTCTAGAAGCCATCTGGGAGAAGAATGGAAAGTTATTAAGAAATACTTTAAGAAAAAGCCTTTTTTTTTTTTTCCTCACAGCTGTGAATTCATAGAAACCAAGAATTTTGCCCCAGATATATAGGTCTGACCAACTTCTAGAAAAATCTAAAAAGATATCTGAGAAGCGGGGAAAGGTCGTGAGGAGCTTACAAGTCCTTGCAGTTCTAGGATAGCCTTGCTGCATGAAGTACTTGAAGATGATGAATTTGGGCCTGGACTCCCAGGACAGTTAAAAAGAAGATAGAGCAATATTAGGAAGAAAAATCTGCTTAAAAACACTATGTAGTAGCATTTGCTAAATAAAAATTACTTTTTTAAATTCATGGTGTAAGATGGGTAAAACTTTTTCTTTCAAATTCATTCATTCTAAATCAAATGTAAGATTAAAAAAATGGCACTGCCAGAAATCCTGTATTTTGCATGGCTGTAAGTAGCATATAATGTGGAAACTACTGCTGCAGGTCTTTTGGTTAGAAAACTCAATAAATGTTTATTCTGCAAAATGAATTATACACCACAAGTATGTGTTATGAAGAAATTACTTAGTGTAACATACAATAAATGTCAAGAAAAAGCCAAGGAATGAAAAATAAATTAAAAGCCCTGTAAAAACCTCTGGACATCTCACAAGATCAGATTTCACACTAAAGAATTACGAAATCTTGTTTTACTGCATTTATAGGAGGATCTAGTAAAATGAGGCTATGTTCCAGCACACTTGGCTGTTCTGAATAATAGCAGAGTCACAAAAACTCCGAAACCCTCGTATTTCAACTCTGGGCCATACCTGACACTCCATCCATTAATCAAACACGTGCTTCATGGAAGCATGAATGGAATGCAGAGACATGGAAGTCTTCCAAGCGCTGTGAGAAAGACTGGCTTAGAACAGTAAATACAGTCTGTGGCCTTAGCTTATTTTTTCATAAAGCTTATTTTTTAAAAAGTGCACTTTTTACCAAGAAAGTGCTGAAATTCTATCTAGAATACTCTTGGCCAGTAAACACATTACTTTGTAGCTGTGGGTAATTATGCAGCTCACTTCTAAGCAATGCACAAAATCAATTTTAATTAAAAAATCATTTATGCTGGACTGAGCCATGCCCATTTAGGAAAAAAAAAATATATTGACCCAGGAAAGTTCAGTCCAGATGCAGAATTCACTTTCACAGTAGCACCCAGCTCTTTCAACCCAATTTTCCAATCTGATTGACAGAAGGACAAAGAGGTCAAATGATTCGTACGACGTCAGACTCATATGCGGAGCTTATCCCCAAGATCATCTTGACGCCCTGTCTTTCGTTATAACAACTTAACAGATAGCTTCTATCCATTTTGGTCTTTGGTACCCTCCTTTCTAGAACAGGTTGTTAATTCTGTCCCTACCAGTCACGTGACAAATGCTCTGATCCTTTTGCAACCAGACAAGGCAAGGATTCGAGAATCAAACTAGGACAGTTTTTACTCATGGCTTACCTTAAAATATACATGAGTCTTACAAAACTCGACTTAAATGAATGCTTATAGCTGGTATGACACAAAAAGATGTTGTGGTTCTGGTCCCTGTGAGCATTCATAAATTCTGGGAAAATTATTTGATGGGATTTGAGTACTGGAAAGATTTGCTATACTTATCTAAAGCGCATGTGAAACAAATATTCATTTCATCTCCTGAAATAAGACTACAGTGTCATCACTGATTTTGAAGCATGGACCACTTTATAAGATTTAATGTTATTATTCCCAGAACTGTTGCAAGGTTTTGAAGTATTAGACTACCATGCAGATAACATCAGGGACACTGTTTTGCCTGGAGAAGTGACTTAATCCTATGCTGCCAATGTAGGAAGAACCTGACTTGGATAATAAAGGTGAATTTATTCATTTTCAGTGTATGGGATATGTAAGGGCCTTGTTTGGTTTGGTCCTTGCACCAGCGTATGTAGAACATTAAGTGTGAAGACACCTTCAGAAGAAAGGTTCAGTATTGAAAGCTGCTTGCTCTGCTTTCTGTTACCCAGCAAATATAAATAGCAAACCATATTCTTACCACTACAGAATAGTTTGGCTCTCGTGTGGTCTGTTAGAAACCATTAGGTTTCAGTTTGGCTTTCACACTTGTGCAAAACTGCAAAATTACAATCTAGCATTTTTCTTTACTGTTTTTCTGGTTTTAAATATTGAAAAACATTCACAATAAAAGGTGCAGAAAGCGCAGCAAGGTTGGTTCCCACAAAGAACACATGCTGCTCAGTACATACATTTTCAGAAGACTTCCAGGTAGATCCCTGCAATAAAACTCCTGCAAAATGTAACCTTTTTTTTTTCTGGATTCACTCTTTCAATCATTGCTTCTACATAGACAGCCCTTCAAGAGTTCTTTTCAAACCTGTCATCTCACAAAGCTATAGACCAGAAAGAACTTCGGAACCTGGAGGGCAAAGAAAACCTTTCTAATGCCACGCCAACATGTTTGCAAGAGCCTTACCTTCCCCTGGAAGCTGGATAAGAACAGGAACAACTGAATGTACAAATGGGGTTCCAAAAAAAGCCCAAATATTCAGCAAAAAAATGGAAAGCTGCCTACATACTGAGGAGATAATAAGTGGATGCCTGACAAAAAATGATATTAAAATATCCCAGGAAGACATTGTTTTTCCTTCTCTCTCGTTCCTATGCTTCTCAATAGGAAGTGTACATCTGATGACATGACTGCTCAGCATAGGGGGAGTATGCACAAATGTTAATGAAGACAAAAACACCTCCTGTTTTAGCTGAGCATCTAATTAAGTAGATGCTTAGCTGTAGTTTCTACAAAATTGACATAAATTATTTAAAATTCGAAGTCAGACTGGAAATATCATTAAAATATCATGAGAAAAGCTTTTCTCTGTTCTGTATCCTAGCTTTTCCACTCCCCACAAAAGGAACAAGTACAGAAAACAAAATGGTGATCAATACACGTGCATATACACATCCTGTATGTTCAGCTTTTGGAACCTCACCAGAAACACAAGTTAAATTAATTTTGAGAGAAGAATGCAAGCCAGCTATTAGTGTATATTTTTTTTTTACAATACTTTCCTACAAAAAAAAAAGCTAATATGGATAAGGATTTAAGTGTGGGATGATGTGAGGGGAGAAAAAAAATCTGTCGTTATCTGCAGAATGTTGTTTTAAAAATTAAAGAAAATTCTTCACTGGAGCTGCTTGAAATAAGCTCTGTTTTGGTTGAGGTACTAGTGCATATGACTCTTAACAAAGCTTAAACACTTACTGTCACAGTCCTGGAGATTTTCAATTGCTGATAACAATCTTGCCCTGTCCTCTGGGTTCGAAATATTTAATTCAATCAGGTGGCTTTCCTGTAGATCCTTTAAGTCCTCTAGAGTTTCATAGCCATTTAGCAGGAGGGTTGAGGCGTATTCCTACAAAAATAAACAAACAAATTCTCTGATGGAAACAAGCACTATGTTTAATGGAGGAATAGGCACGATTTCACTTTTACTTTCTGGCCAGGTTGAAATGGGCTCCGTTCTCCAGTCCAATTGACTCACCTTTGGCAGAGGAGGAGAGCAAGAGGGGACAGAGGCAGAGATGCCTGGGAGTCCTCCCAGCATCTGTACCTGAACTCCATAGCACAGTCCAGCAGCAAACAGGACCAGGGCAGAGCTCTGTCAGAAGTTATTTAATCTGGTGAGTTTCTGGACTTTTGTGGGTCACTCCGTGAGTGTCTCCCACGCTGAAGCCAGGAGGGCCTCTGAGGAATGGAGTGCTCTGCCTTTGCACAGGAGGAGCCCCTCCATACAAGGAAAGGGAGAAGCTGAGGGAGCCCTCAGCCCTGCTGTGTCACACGTGGTCCCCTTGAGCTGTGTGTCGACTCAGTACAAACCTCTGTGCATGCTCCAGGGAAAGGAGTGTTTGCATCAGCAGCAAAGCAATTACCCTTATTAAAAATGTTACTTGTAAATCATGACCTCATTACACTTTGACACTCAGTCAAGATCTGGGGTTGCAGAGAGGGAGAGAGGCACAACCTGAGCGTAGTGCAAAAACGCTACTGCTCCCTAAAGATCACAAGAAATTAGGAACACAAATTCTCAGTTTTGGCACTGGCATCAGACTGCAGCCCTATCCCTGAAGTGTCCACAGCCACACATCTCCTATGCTTAGGGACACAAAAGCAGCCAGGCTGACCTGACAAGTCACCAGCGTCCCTCTGAGTGAAGTCTCCTAGCCCAGCCACATGATGAGGTAAAATGCAGTTCTATAAGCCACTCACATCAGATAAAAGACAGACACGAGGTTGCTTTGCTTTGCTTTGTTGCCATCAAAACTGCTGAAACCTGCCTTTCTCCTCCTGCCTGTAAATGACATTCAAACCTGAGTGCACAGAAAGGGAACGTTTCAGATAGAGCTGGGAAATGCATTGGCTGACCTGCAGGTGGACACATTCCAGGAGCTCTTGCAATGTTTTAGGCTTGGTCCTTTTGCTTCCTCTGTGTGGGTTTATCTTTCTGGGTGCAGCTTCTTCTTCCAAGATAATATCCACGTAAATGAACTTGAAATTTCCTACTTTGTTGTTCAGCATACCTGTCCATATGCCCATGGGAGTTTTGCAGATGATATCTATGATGTCTCCTTTCTAGAACAATAAAAAAAGCACACCACTTCTTACACCTCTGGTTTGTTATATGTAGCTTTTCCTCTATGGACCAAAACCAGTGCTAGTCAGTGCAAAGTAACTTTTTAAAATTACCTAGATTTAGTGCCTTTGCTTTTATGAAATCCCAGGAAAATACAGAAAGTGGAGCCAGTCCTTTCCTCCAAACCTTTGCAAAAGAGAGGTGAGCATAAGCAGCCCCTCTCGCTATTTTTGTGCTCCACTTGGTCCCTGAAAAGGGATAGGGTTGCACCAGCAATTAACTTTTGTCATGGGCAGTGGGCATAGATTTGGCAAAAAGCAAGGGATTACTGTAAGGTTATTTTCAAAATATGTTCCAAAGCAATTACAGAATAATCTTATTATCTAGCCTCTCAAGGCTCTTCAAAAACAGATAGCTGATCTTTGTGAAAAGTGGACTCTTACCCATTTTACAATAAAAACCACTGGCTACATTTCTCAAAGGTAATAAAGAACATTTAACTCCCTTAACAAATTTGAATGCTAAAAAGGGTGACAACACAACTACGTCAAGAGGCCTTTTTGGTTAAGGTGGCCACAGCCACACAGTGGGAACCAAGGTCTCAGCTCAGCAAAATGGTCATTCTGAGTAATTCTCATAGTAAAAAGGCTCTTACAAAGTCATACACTCTGCACAACGCGCTCCCAGGACCTCAAAAATGAGCCCTCTTGGCACATATCACAGGAAAATGTTGAAAGCCTTTGAAGAGTTACCCAACAAATGCCTACTTATTTGGGATTCTATTACAAAGTTTGAAGTCAAACTCAATTTGTTAAGATGTGTTCACAGCTCCAAGACTTACATATTTTCTGGTCTGCTCGAGGAACAGCAAGCCAAGTGATCACCCTAGTTTTGGTACAAACCCAAGTTCAAAACTGAATGTGAGCTGGTGACCTGGTTTAGTTAGAATATGGGGCTCAGAGCTGTGAGCCCATTTGAAATGGAAACTAAAAAATTTGTTTAAAGCTCTATAAGCACATGCTATTCTACAAACTCGTGCAGGCTCAGGAGCTTCAGATGTGGATGCAGATCAGGATTAGACAGTGGCTCCAAGCCAAGCTGCAGATGCACTTTGAATTCAGATTCACGGTACTGAAATTTTGTGTGATAAATATAGGGCATTTCAACCCTAAGTATTAGTTTATAATTCCAAAATACACCACCCTAGTGACTAAAAGAGAAACCTACATGAGCGAGCAGATACTTGCCATTTCATGACCAGTTAAATAGTTGAAACAATTAAACTGTATTAAAAGAAATGCCCTAGATGTGGGTGGAAGTGGAGGGCAAGTGCTGAAGACTGCAAGTACCAGCAGAACAACAGCTCTCAGACAGGCCAGAGAGGAGGAGAACAAGTCTGTGTGAGATACAGGTGAGGACTTGGCAAAAGGAAGAAGCTGGTAAGAAGAAAAGACTCTGAAGTGTGAATATAATCTGGATATGAATGAGGGAAAAGAAGTCCAGATTACAGAGATGAGTAGTCTGAAGGGATGGGCGTTTTTTAGTAATGTTCAGCTGGGCCCCTGTTTGTTGCTCGTCTTCCTCACTCACACAGCCCAGACACCCCTGCCGTGTCTGGGCTGAAGAAAGTTCATAGTTCAAAGGGAGGCTTAAAAGTTTAATGGAAAAGCAAGCTGTTTTTATTAAAGGCAATGGATGCCACTGAGCTTTGGATATATCTTAACTGTGACTTAGAAAGCTGGGGAGACAGCTTCACATCCCATGAGACTTTATTCTTTCTCACTACAGACCTTGTATGTGGGAAGCAACACGTATTTTACTCTGAGGAAGGCTGGGATGTGTAGGTAGATACCATGAAGAGGTTCCTACCTGGAATCTGTGCCTTAAAAACCCTTTAGCAGCACTTGGCTTTGCAGCCTTGTCTGAACTAAGTCCTTATAGAAGCATTGTGAAACCAGATTGACCTTGCTTTTGGAGTGTTCCATGTGCTTAAGCAGTTAAAAATTCACTATTAAATGTATTACTTACATGTAAAAAATGGTCCCCCTGGGACTGTTAGTGGCAAAGAAGGAATCCTGGTGGCTGTCTTACCTTGATTTTCAGCGAGTCGGTGTCGTAAGGACTGGGTGTGAAGTCGGTGTGGACTTTGGCTCGGCCGCAGAAGGGGCCATTGTAGGGGACCTCGTCGTCAAAGCGGAGGCTGTCCCTGTTGCTCATGCCATCGGAGCAGCTGGTCACCCCACCTGAGAGAGAGACAGCTTGAGAGACCCCTGCACCCAATGCCCAGACATGCAACTCTGCACAGCAGCCACGAGGAAAGTGTTCAAAACCACAGAATCACAGACAGAGTGTATTTTGTGTGGGTTTGACACGTTCCAGGATAACTAAATTCAATAAAAATCATGCTACAAGAGACAGAAGAAAATGGGTAGGAGATCTTTCATTAATATCTTCCCTACAGTAATCTTTTTCTGGTGATGATACTAATAGACTACACATTTTACTTACAGACTTTTTGAAATATTACCTCTGCAGATTAATAAAATGTACCCTAAAAGTGCAATTTAGGGAATTAATTCTGCTGAACTTCTCCTGTTTATTCAGAGAAATGAAAACAAGTACTGTGGAAGTTATTTTAATTCATTCCAGAGCTAGCTGAAACATCAAAGGAACCTGCATTGCAGAGGGAAATTTTAATCTTATCAACATTTCTGCCTGTCATTTTATCCAAGTTGAGCAATAAAATATCAGCAGAGTAATTCAAGCAAATTTGAGCAAGCTCTGCAATATCCCATCCAAATATGTTTTTAGATAAGAGCAGCAGTGTGTTGGAAGTAAACTCCCATCTACGATTTTCACAAATCACGTCACAGAAAATGATCATAAAAATGGTTTTGTTTGAGGTGATTGCTTAAGTGCACAGTTCCATCTCAGGGCCAGATTAACTCTAAGTGCAAATGGTCTGGACTGCAGCTCCAGTCCGCACTCAGGGCTCGGGTGGTGCCTGCAGGGTGGCACAGCAGTGTCACCAGGGATAGCTGTGGCCTGCCACCCAGCAAATGTCCACAGCAGAGCAATATGGAGAGAGGTGGAGGCACATTTCTCATCAGAGACTCCTCTGCCCTCTGATCAAGACTACCCTGATGGGAGAGGGTTTTCAGTGGGTTTCAGGTGGGCTGTGTCTCTCTGCATCATGTCCCAAAGCTGCCAGGTCAGACCCACATCCCCCACCATCTCCGAGAGACTTTGCGTGCCTCACATCTCCAGGGCAAAGGATGAACTCATAGCCAGTCCACCAGGAGAGGATGCTTGTGTGGCTGCACCCAGTGACTGCAAACCCAGCACTATAGCAGTGATAACCCCACAAAAATTTATGGCATATATATCAGCAATATCCCCTATAATTTACGTTATTTTTTTTCTTCAGTTAGTATTTCCACTCTTAAAAACACTCAACTTATTTCTGGAGAGAGGTATATCTACCCTAGCTGCTACCCATTTAACCAAATTACTTTTGTCTGCCAGAATGAAGAGCTCTCTACCATCACATTTTTGACCACCAGCTCTGATTCCACAGACATAAGCAATAACTATATTGATCCAGTGACTGAATAAGATGTATAGGTGTCTTGTACTTACTAGATGAGCTCTGGCCACTGTTCAGACTATAGAGACTTTCCAAAGAGTCACTGGTTTTTAGGGAGACCTTCTCAGTGTGTGTTCCACCACCAGGATCACTGTCATCTTTTCCCTCTTCATTCTTTAACACAAAAATCAAATGTTAACCCCGAAGAAACATATTTTAGAGAAATATTTTTTTTTGTTTCTTTTAAAGCATCATTAGGGATCAGCTCATCGCTGCACTTTATTAAGAACTACTTTGTGAGAGAAAGCATTTTATAAGTTGATGCCTGGTACTAACCGTACCCAACAATCACCCCCTAGTATTTTATGATCTTGAAGAAATTCCCTGTCTTGTTTCTGTCCCACTCACTTCATCCCATCCCTGCTCAAACAGCTAAGCCAGTAAGACTGCAACACACCATGGGAGAGCTGAAAGCTTATAACAGGTAATTTGTAGGCAGCCTGGTAAGATTTCGTCTGCTTGTCTCAGAGAAGGAAATATAAAGCTCAGTTCTGAAAGCAGGTGGTAAAGAGCTGCCTGGCACAGCTGTGTTTTACACTGAACTTCTGAAGATGCTGGTTGCTTGGTGGCAGGCTGGGGACAGCTTGCACACACGTAGGGCACTGGTGTGTTCTAGCACTGTGCTCACCACACTGCCCAACACACACCCTGGCCTCGAAATCCAGTGCATTTCAGAATTAACAGGTGCATGTTTCTCTCACAAAGTCTAATGGTGTATGAAATTGGCCCTTTGAGTTTATACCAATAAATCACACCTCAGGAATCACAGCCCGTTCAAAACAAAAAGATCCATATTTCAGTCACATTTAAGTTAGAGACGATGTAACAGATAAATGAAATGGGGATGATCTTTCAAAGGGAGGGATTTTTCAGCAGAATTCATCATGTTGCCAGTGTGTGATAGCCTGATGCAGCTGAAACTTCCTTCAGCACATTGTATTTGGGGAAAAATTAGTTATTCACTAGTTAGATGATGAAGTGAAGCAAAGATAACAGTGCTTGAGTGAAGCAGAGACCCATACGGGTACACATCAGGCAGAGCACTGAAATGAAGAACTATACTGGTTTTCAAAAAGAACTGTGCTTGTTACACCAGCCAGCAGCATAACCCACAGATTAATCAGGAGCTGCTATTGATTGCCATCATCTCCTGCAGGAATGGAGATCATGCTACATGTGTGTCCAACCAGATAATCCATTGAATTTCTGTCATGGGAATTGTTGCTTTAAATGTGCAGAAAGTAAATACAGAAATATAATATTAAGATCATGGATTGCATTTCAGAAAAAAAAAATAAAAGAAAACTAAACTAATGAAAAAGGGATCTTTGTCTTGGACCTCTAAAAACTATTTAAAAGTATCCTGTGAAACAATATTTTCTACCTGTGAGGTTCCTCATTTATTTTCCTTACTTACTTGATACTGACACATGGGATAGGATGAAGACCAGCTAGATTTTTTTAGGATTGTTAAGTGTGACAAGTTTTTTTCCTTATGTTTTTAAAATTTGGAACTTACTTACACAACGTACTGAGAAAACAGGGTTTGCAGTTTGTGCAAGATTATGTTTTTTTATGTTTAATAAAGATAGTTTAGATATTAGATAAGGTAGAAGGAGATAAGGCATATGAGTTGGAATTCTCTAGGATGCTGGCTGACCTTTACAAAATGGACTTCAGAAATAATTCTTCTATTGAAAGAGAAATTCTTCTAATGAAGCTTTTTGTAAACTGACTATCAGCTGATGATGGGGTTCAACCAATACTCCCTTGTGTCCACATGAGGAGGATTTTTTGTGCTCATACACAAATGCTCATACAAATGTTCCTTGAGGAAAAAGCAAAATTATATGATGTAAAACTCCTGTGACTCTCTTGGGCCCTTATGTGATTTGTGTGTACACTAAAATGCACGTGAAAGGACAGGTGCATACCAAAAGCTGGTTTAATTCATTATATGTTGTTACCCTGGTTTTATGGTTTGTCACAGCTGAGGACAGTTGAAACATGAACAGAAAAAATGCACAAAATACGCTTACTTCACAAGTATTTTCAACAAACACAAGGCTCTTAGGCTGTATTTACCATCTCCTCAGAAAGTGCCTTGATGTATTTTTTGCCCATCTTTTTCTTCATGGTAAGTGAAATGGCTCTCATCTTCTTACTCAGACTACCTCCATTGTTTGCTGCTTTGGTTTGTACTGCTTCCCCAATGTCACTTATAGTCTCCAGCTCAGATATCTGTTTTGAAATCAAAAAGTAAGCAATAACTCGGCACAAAAATAAAATGCAGCATAGTGAGACAGGAATTACAGGGAAATATTAAGGACACTAACACAGTTAGCATGACAAAATTCAGTCACAGCCATTTTCCTTGGAAACTGTGTACCTAAACAGGTTTGCAGCACAATACTCTATGTGTGAATGACAGAAAGAAAATATATTTTATGGTAGGAAAAGTTGTTTCCCATTATTTATTGTCCCTAATGCAAATAAGAATTGAGGCAACTTTTGCAGAGTTCTTGAAAACATAAGTGAGACATCTGTGGATTACTTGTAAAGTGCTGGTTACTTTGGGCATGCACCAATGTGAAGTGCACTTCTTTGTGGTTTTTTTTTATAAATTGTTTCTAATTTTCACATCAAAGTGCCAAACTTTAGGTGTGATTCTCTTGTTCGTTTTGGCAAGACCTCAATCACTCAGACAGATCCAGGTACACGAGCAAAGTTCTCACCACTGTAATATTTACACAATTTTCCCAGTGTTTTTGCATAACTGTCATGGGAAAGTGAACAGCAGAAATTTAAACTTTGTGTTCTACAGACCTCAGCTGAATCATCTGTCTTTGATATTGAGTGATGCCTGAAACGGTCGAAGCTTCCAAAGCTGCTCGTGCGCTGTAAAAGAAGAGAAGAGAAGACAAACCTTGACTCACTGGTGGTGTTGTGCTTTGTTCTGTTATTAAGACTTAAAACTGTCAAGCCACCTGTTGGTGTCAAAAATCCCTCCCATATCAGTGGTCCATGAACTGCTGCATGCAGCTAGAAACAAACTACGAGGTGACTGTGTGGGAAAAAAAAAATGTGACTGTACAGCCAGAAGTAGAAAAATGAGTAAGAGAAACAATACTGCTTCAAATACTAATTAGGTACTGGATATGATTATGAGTTCTTCTACATCTGTTTCACATTACTTATGTAACAGGTATGTAAATAGCCATGTATTATTTGCAGGTAAGAAAGACTGTTGTTTATGAGTTTAGAAAAAAAGGTATTTTCATAAATATGACACAAGCAATAGACTTGGGCTTGGTGGTGTGAATTGTGGCAATTTATACAATGCACTTTTGCATCTGGGGAGACAATTTATGGTTCTTTACCATCAGGAATCAGCAAGGACTGCTGAGGATTATGAATATAACTTGTCCAAAATGCACACAGAGAGAGTAAGTAACAGAATAATCAGGCAGGCCTAGTGCTTTTCTTCCCAATTTTCCAGTTAGAAAGTTTGATTTTTAAACATAAATGTGTACAATTTTCATCCGTGCCATAGCTTTACTTTGCACAACAAAGCTGCATCACCTGAGCTGTGCATTAAGAGACAGTGAATGAATTGCTCTGACTTCCTTCTAGTTTTCACTCTTTCTTAAATGACATGGAAAGCAGGGAAGTGGCACAGCAGATTTTGAGGAGTGAGGTCACACAGAAATACCGGTCGGACATGCCCAGGCAGAGCTGCCTGACACTGCACTGCCCATGGTGGCAAAATGAATAAAATTGGCATTGATGACAAGTCAGGAATCCCTTTAAGTGTGGCCCTAATAACAGCAAGAATTTGGACATCTATCCACCCTACAGTATCTTCAAGAGCTTGTTTTCATGTCTTCACCAATACTCACAGCTAAAGCCAAAATGACTCAGGTTTTTTTAAGTACTCCCCTCATCTATACTAAATGAAAGTCTTTAATGTAGTATGAGAGTTCTTGAGCAGGGTTTACTATTATATATGTGGCAATATAATCTCAGACTATTTTTGAGTATTCAAAATCCCCTCTGGAGGGAAAAAAACACTGCACTAAGATAGCAAACCACAAAATAAATACATTCTGTCTGATTTAATAAGTGATTTCAGACTATCTGGGCTACAGCTTTTCCTGTACTTATTCATCCTCTTGCCTTGCCCATGTGATTTCAGCCAAACTAGTTCCTTGTTCCATTGCTTTCTTCCCCTACCCCCACTGGGGGTGGGGGAAGAAAGCAATGGAACAAGGAACTAGAAAGAAAGTCATCTTTTCATCTCCTCCAGGTTTCTAAAGCACGCACTGTGCACTCTTCACCTGGCACCTCCAGCTCCCTCCTTTTGCTGTCCATCCAGGAACTTCACAAGCCTCAAAAGACTTGTGAGCTCCCAGCTTTCCTATGACAGAGTTCCAATCTTCTGCACCAGGCAAGAATTGTCATGAGGCAGCCTCAGAAGCAACAGAGGTAGATCATCCTTTGGGCAACAGAAGAGGAGCAAAGGACTGGTTTGGGAGCTGGTGCCTTTGCCTGCCTTCCCACTGCAGCACACTTAATGGACCTAACCTAATTTCCTTAGAAGTTAAGGACAAATCCCTCTTTGATGTATTTGCCTGTATTCCCAAACTTATTTATTAAGCAGCTCTGCCACCTCACCCCAAAAATGAATGTGGACATAGCAGTGGGAGAGGCCTGAAGACAGTCAGATGGAAGAGGAAAGTGTACCCATATTTTGGCTCCATATTCTAAGCAGTGTAGCTTGAAAGAAAAATAACATTCTTTTTTTTTTTTTTTTCCCTCCTGTATTTCTGGGCATATCTAACCTGAAAAATATTTCCAGCCAAAGGTTATTTGAAGAAACTGACCCAGATCTGTGAATATTTTTGGATAACTAAAATGACATTTACTATTCACTGAGGGGAGAGAAAAAAAGAAAGAAAAGACAAAAATCACACAGCTTTCCTCTTAATTGATTGTAAAATCTGTTGGCTAAATATTGGGGTTTATTGGTTTGTTTTTACATTGTGAAATTGAAAATGACAATTTGAACAGTACACTTAATTTTATCTAAAATTCCCATAAAGAACTTTGCTCTTAAGTAGATGAAGAACATCCTGTGACAAGGGGTTAGCTCAATAGTACGATATAAAAACACAGCCCTGAGGATTATGGTTCTATTAGACAGGATTAACACCTTTCACTTGCTTGTCAGCCCAGCCAAATGTGCCATGCAGCACAGAGCAGGAGGGAGAAGAAGGGAGCCTGGGATTCACAGCAATATTGGGAAAGTATAAAATTGTCTCAGCCATCTCTAAACATACACTGACCTTTCTGTTGCATTCCATCACTTCAATATGTCTAGTAGGAATAAGTGTATATTAAAGTGCAGATGTGCTGGAAATAGTTTAAAAGGAACAAGAGGGAAAACATTGTTTACTGTTGGTCTTGCCTATAAACAGCTTGAGCACAGGGAAATCAGTCACTCTTTTTTGACCCTCGAAACAACCTTATATCTTACATGTGCAGGAGCCTTGGGCTATTTTGTAGCGTACTTCAATGTTGCTTCATCCTCATTAAATATTAATAAGGGTTACAGGATGATTTCCACTGTTCTAGATAATGGTCTTGCTGCACTGGAGAGCACCGAATAGGGCTGCTTCAGCAGTTCTCTACACTAACTTTTTCCATTAAGTAATCAATAGGCACCACCTTTTAAAAATGTATCCAACCCCATTATACTGATAACGAAAAGCAGATTTAGGAGCTCCTGGCTGCAAAGGGAATGGGACTATTACTTTCAGTAGTGTCAGTCACTGCATTAGTGTCAGGGAACACCTACTTTGTGAAGATATGGACAGGCCTTATTTCCAGGTGAAGGGAAGCTTTTAAAGTAAATGCAAAGCTACTAAAAGAAAATACGCTATTGACTTTTGATACCAGGATTCAGCATCCTATAAAGTTAAGTGGTTTTTCTGGCTCAATTCATGCAAGAGCTACTCAGGGATATGTTAAGCAAATATGAATTTGCTCAGTAAAATCTAATGGAGGCATGGGCAGAGGGAGAAACAACTGTGTTTTCCCACACAGGGACTGATCAAATAATTTCTATAAATCAATGCATTAACTTTCATCTCTTCCCATTCAGTATTCCAAACTAACATAATAGAAAATATCAAAGATACATTAAAGTATTTGAAAACCTTCTTCCATTTTCTCCTATATCATTTATTCCCTGAAATCCAGGAACTTTAAATAATCCTTTTAAAGGGATAAGTGCTATGTAATTGTTGTTTATTTTAATTTGGACAGTCTGCAGTTGATTGTCTGGTTTGTCGGTGAATAGCCTGTAATTTTCCCTAGAAAATAATATGGTATGGTATGCAAATAGTAAGACAACAACAACAGGTTCTGCAATCCACGTCTTTCTGTTATAAAACATCCTTCCCTTGTAGGACATATCATAGGAGAAGTAAGTTCTTGTCTATGACAAACTAGTCAGAGCTTCCCTGTGTCTAAAGACAACCTTTGAGCCAAAACTGACAGCAGTTATCCTGCTAAATAATCATTATGGGAGATACTCATCCCATATTTTTCTTTGGACAATTCAAACTGCTCAGCAATCTGGTTCCCTGCTGTCAGAAATTTTGGCCCATTATATTTTGCTTCAAGTCCTATTCAAAATATCTGTTAAGTCCCGCATGTTGCAAAGGCTTTTTACTGACCCTCTCACACAAGTAAATCTCTTCAAATTCCTCCATGCATTTTAATTTTTAGCTTCCATTCATCCTTAGACTACCCAAACCATGTAAGCTGTATAGGGGCAAACGTGGTCACTGGAAGTAATAAAAAGGGAACTCAGCATGTTGCTCAATTTCCTTGACTGCCACAGACACTTGTCTTCTTCCCTCTTTTTTGAAAGCAGCCACAGCAGCTCTCAAGAGAACAGCCTGTTCTTGCTGCTCTGATTGATGGAGATAAGTGGAGATCAGGATTTGATTCATTTCTTCTACTCTCTGATGGTTCTAGTCCCTTCAGAAGGAGGAGACCACTCTGAGAATGAAAGAGTTACTAAGTAGGGAATGAGTATTTCCACTCTGCTAACTTATCTTCTTGCATAGATAATCAAAAGAATTGTCTCCTACTTTCCCAGATGGCAAGATAGCAATTTATAGCTTTTGGGATGTTCTGTGGAAAAAAACCCCACAAACCAAACACCACCAAAAAAAAAAAAAATCAAAAAGAAAAATAAAAAAAAAAAAAATCCTCACTTCTGTATAAAGAATGAGAATTCGCAAAAAAGATTAAGCAACTCTCCAAAGGGTAAGGGAAGCAATGAAAGAGAAGACATCATGACCTCTCTACCACAGGGAATTTTTCCTATTTACACATTAGTTACACATACAGAACTTCTGACCACTAACCAACACATTAATATAACTTTATAGCCCACATGAAACACGGCCTAAACCTTGCACTTCACCAGTCAAAAGCAATAAAAAAGATACAGCTTGTTCCTGCTAACTCAAATAGATCAATCTACTGAAATGGCATTTTTAACTGGCTTAAAAATGACTCTATAAAAGACTGCTTGTTACTGTGGCCTGGTGTTCAGTAGCTGCATGGAGGTGGGGAAAGAGGGGTGCAAAGTGGACTTTGAACAGAACTGCCACCATGAAGCCTCAGATCAAACACCCTAATTTTAACTGTGAAAAAGGACTGGAAAAGCTGAATTAAAAAATGAGTTAATCGTACCTAACACTCCTCCAGGTGAACAAACTGCGCTCTCCAAAGTAAACACTGAGCAGCTGTTTTATCAGTTCCTCTATGTGGTACCAGCCTCGGTCTCTCAAGCCTAAATCCCTGCTGACACAAGGCACGTAGTTCCCAGTAACCCAGTCAGAGTTACCTCTAGAAACCCAGTCTCCAGTGCTTTCCAGGGGCACCTTGCACTGGGCAGGGGCTGGGGCAGCTGAGAGCAAGGGCAGAGCTGCTGTTCCTGGAGTTAAACGAGGGTGGGATTGTTTGCAAGGGCTGTAAGTCTTCCTCTGGAAGGGGGCAGCCATGTAGGACATCTGAGCAAAGAGGCAATTTCGTCTGGCAAAAAATGTGCTGTGTTGATTAAACAACTTTGTGAGGGACTAAATAAGGAAGCAATTTAGGAAACGCCAGTCTTAACACTCGGAAAATTTTGTGCAAGTGAGTGTTGCAAAATGTGCAAGGGGGGAAGGGATCTGACTCCACTTTCTTTAAATGCACATTGACCCTGAATTTTGAGCACTGTCATTCCTGCCCAGTTGCTGCAGAGCACTCTCAGTTCCCGGGGAGAAAAGTCACTCCAAGTGCTCTTCTGGCAGTCTGTCCAATTCTGGGAGTGTGCACACAGGTATTTCCAATAATTATGTAATTAAGACTTTATTATTTATATGACATTTAATTAAAAGTGACTTTCAGTGGCACACAAAACCATGAAAAGAAAATGACTTTAAAAGAAGGTTAAGGATGTGTGACAAACTCAGAGGAGCTATGAAAATGACAGTTAAGGATTTGGCATGATGTGCACTTCCACCTCCCTGCTATCCTTTTTTTACCCTTCATTTACACATGGGCAGAAACACCGAGGGATGAGCCTTGAAATCCACCCTCCACAAAACCACCTCTGCAGCAGAGGGGAGCGCTGCCTGAGTAAAGGCTGGTTAAACACTACGTAAGCATTGCAGGCTTTGATCTTTAATCCCTTAAATACCAACATCTTTCCTCTCCTGAAACTTCCTCCTCTTCAAACCAGCTGAATTCACAGACGAATTCTCACATTTTAAAACCAAATCACCTAGCAGCTTCAATTAAAGTCCTTTCCCTGCTTACTTATACAGCACGATTTTAATAATGCTGTGTGTTGTCTAGGTCCTGACCTTGCAGGGTTTGGCTGGATTTCCTGTTTAAGAGAAATTACTCACAAGCATGTTTGTTTTAAGTGAAGACAAAAATACATATGCCCAAAGAGGAGCTGAGCAGAATTCAGCCCCAAGGGCTCAGTTTTACAGGGACCCCCATGCCTGTCCAGCACACCCACAGTGGGGCAACCAGCATGCTCTGGCAGAGGAGGTGGGAATGTGGCTGTTCAGTGGAAGGTGTTCCTTCAAATGACCTTCCAGATGAAAACAAGATTAAAAAAATAACCTCTAAGTCACGGTCAAGTCTGACTGTCCCAAAAGCTCATTTGTTTTTTTTTTTTCTGAAGAGTAAGCAAACTTCAGAAAGCCCTTACACGAGTTTTACTGCCCTACTGCAGTCTTACCCTTGACAACAGGTAATGACCAACAATAAGCTAATTCTAAGAAACTTGGGGGAGGGGGGCAGAAAGAGAGTTAGTTTTTATTACTTTTAAATGAGTGTTTGATACATCATCTTGGTTCCCCTGATTAATGTTCGCAGCAAACTCAGCCATTGGAGTTGTAATGTTTCTGCAAGCTTCCCTACAGCAAAGCCTAGCCATTAATTCAGTGGCATATGTCAGCTCAGCAGAGCAAGGTCACTCTTCTCTTTCAAGGGGAACCTTTTTAGAAATAATAAAACTGACAGAAAGTTCTTTTTTGCATGCTTTATGTCACCTGAGGTTGAGTGCTGCAGTTAATATCACAGAGCTTATAAACATTCCCATCTTCAGCAGTCTCCAAACCCACCGGGCTCTTAGAACCTCAACATTTTTTTTTTTTTTAAAGTAATGTAGTGACAGCTTTATGTGGGGCAGATATACAGTATGTAATCCTAAATGAGTAAAAAGTAAGTAAAAAATGAACAAATCTTTTCTTGGGCATTTTAGAGGAGAAATTTTGGAAGACACTAAGGACTGCTGATACTGCAGGATGTTAGTGCTTAGAGAAAAAGATGTAGGATTAGGGACTTTATCTCGGTGGATGCTTGCGTCTTTGGATAAAGGGAGGAAATTTTAAAATGCACCTTGTTTCCATTTCACTGCTAACTGATACTGCAGGCTGGAAATCTGTACAGGCATGTGATGTAAAGAGAACACAAAGTTAATTGATCTATTTATGGAATGATTTGGATTTTGCAAGTAAAGATGTCCTAGTCATCTGGTATGATAACTAATTGCAACTGGAACTTATTTATCGGGGTACAAACATTATGGAGCATGATAAACAAAATAACTAGCTGAAGAATAAGATCCAAACAATAGGCCATTTTTTTCCCCTCATTATCTCCCTTCAGACATCCTGACTACACCTGATTAATGAATCCATAGTGAGATTAGCTGAAATTGCCTTAATGGAGATGCACTACAGTAGAGAAGCAAAATTCAGTGCAGCATCTATCATCAGTCACTGTGAATTTGAGCGCTTCATCAGATCTATATGTCCATTTATTTAAATTATTTTTATCTTGGAAAACAAAGCAAAAAACCAACAAAGAAATAACATACTATGCTCGTTAGAGTGGGTTAACTTTTGACTCCTTTGAAATGTAGACCAGGGTCACCATTTTTTCTCTTTCTTGTGTCCTCCCTCTCCTCTTGTGTCCAATGGCTGTGTTCCAACGTTGGCTTATTGTCATCCAGAGGCCGACGTTATCCTTATTGTCCAGTTGAAGAAAGCACACGTGGCACTTCATTGCAGCTTCTCAGGTTTCAAGAAGTGGACATGCTCACACAATTTATGCCTAGGAATCCTAAACATGCTCCTTAGATTTTGAACTCATGAAATAATTTCAGCAAGCTTTTGGTTTTGTATGGAAGCTGAAGGAGAGTTGCCAGCTCAGGGTTTCCTCATGATCATTCTTAGTTCACAAGTTATACTGTACTAAATTTCTTCTTTACTTTGTAGTGTAAGCCCTATAATTGCAATCCTAGGAAAAAAAAAAATCTAGGAATATGAAGATATCATCCTGATTCTGTTCAGGTCACTTCAGAAAAGGAATTAATACAATCAACAGCTCACTGGGGCTGTAGGTAAGGGCACATCAGTAAGGGCACATCAATTCCCTCACCAGTAAGGGCACATCAATTCCCTTCTCTCCATTTAAATATCTGTGTGGCATGGGTTGTCGTGATCACAACTCAGTGGAAAACTACAGCTTCATTTCATGAAAAACAAATGTGCCAGGTGCATGAAGTGTGTTTTCATTCTGACACATACGAAAAGTGAGACTGTGCTTTTCCCCCCTTCCCTGCTCCCACAACCTCCATGAAAACCACAAATGGCTGAGAGACACTCACCAGTAAGATGCTGCTACTGAGGCAGCAACAGCAGCGAGGACTTTGAGGTGTTCTTTGAACCCCAGATTTAAGGACATTCTCCAAATCCTACTGAAATCAGCCCTATCACTGCAAAGAGGACTGTGCCAGCTGCAAGATTTTAAGCTTTCACAAAGGGGTAGGAAGACGTTGCCTCTTCCTGTTCCTTCAGATACTGGCTAAAATCCCAAACACAAATACATTTTCAAACATGGTAAAATACCACAATTACCAAGATATATTAGTCAAGCAAATATAAACTCAATTACAGAGACAGGAAGAAAATAATGTAAACATGCCAATAGCCGACATGCTTGTGCTAGAGCTGAATGCCTGCTCTACCATCATCTGTCATTTCATGCACCGTCTCCACAGGTTCTGAGCTGCTCATCCATCAGTGAACCATGTCCCCTTTCCAGCTTTTTGAAGCGGTTTTTGAACCTAACATCTGATCTTAAAGAAGGCGGCAGGAAGACAGAAGTGTAAGAGAAAACAGCACAACTGCAGCGAGTGGAACAGTTCAGGGGTGGTAGAGCCAAGCACGCCCTTTGCACAGGTGGAGGCAGCAGAGAAGCCGCGTGAGCTCACTCAGCTGTCTCGGCCACGGTGTCATCTCCTCTTCACACGTCTTCTTTTGGCTGTGCTGTCCCTAAGTGAAGCCGATTTCTTTATCTCATGGCTGCAGCCTGTCAGTGACACAGCTCCAGCTCTGTCTCAAACGTTATGGTAGAGGGAAGACCTGACACTGCACCATGTTTCCTGGTTGAGCAGAACTCCTCTGGTGTTTATCTTCTCCCTGAAGAAGCCATGAGGAACACTGCAGAAAAACCTAAAGCCAAGTACTCAAAGTGTTCAGGGACTTGTGTCCCACTTGTCCATCAACATACCTGGAAGAACAGCAAACCTACCACACCTTCTGATGAGGTCAGCATGGACGAGTAGAGGAACTTTCACTTCCTACAGTTCTCAAGGAAGTGACTGTTCAGCATGTCATGGAAATCAAGTACAGCAGTGTTAGGGTACATGGTTGTTCTTGTGAAGATGATAAAAGAGATGAAGATGTAGAAGGGGAGGAAAAGGACTAAAACTCTACCCAGAAGACATAATGGTGCAAAACACCAGATCACTGGAGCTTCTTCCCAGAGAAAACTTGTCAGCTTCAGTGCTGGGTGATGATTAGAGATAGAAGACCCTTTGCTCTTGACATTCAGCTTTCCAGGAAGGGGACAGAAGATGTTATAACTGGCAATTAAGCAGCCTGAAGACTGCATACAGGTGAAGTCATTATCCAGCTTTCTGTGTATCCACAGAATAAACCGAAGAAAGCATGGGGAGGAAAAGTGGCAGTAAGTTATATGTTATGCATAGTCAAAGAAACAACTTCCCTGAAGCAGTCTCCAAACTTTTCCCTAGGCTGAAATTTCACTCTCAAGTTTAAGAAGAAAAATAGTAAGAACATGCTTTTGGGTGCACTGTAAGTGGAATAAGATTTTAAAAAGCTACAAGGGTAAGAGTAAGCACGAATACAGAAGAGATTTCACTTGGGAAGAAGATAGGTGGTCGTTCATCTTCCTGTGGAATAACAACAGACATACAACACACCTCTATCTGATTCATGAAACAAAGCTTTCCATTGAGATGGTTTAAAGGATATATGATTTGCTGAATATTCAGAGCATATATAATCTCTAGCCTGGTGCCAAGCAGCAAATGTTGAGCAAAACCACTGACACTGCCAATTTGTGGAACAGAGTATAAATATTTCTAACAACTGGAGTAACTTTGCTGTCTTTGTTGCAGCCTTTCAGAAGAGAAATCTTAAGGGATATTGTGATTACAGAGACCCAGAAGACTTTTTTTCCCTTTTCAGGAGTGGGTATTCCCAGCGGGTTCTGCCCACACAGCAAGGAGTTGATTCCTCTGGTTGAAGTGTTTGTAGCCACCCAGAAAGTGCTTATACAGCTGCCAAGGGATGGCTTTATAACAGCTTTTGTCTGAATTTATGCTGTGACACAGATTACTAGAAGAATATTGAAGCACAGGAAGGATGTAGGCCACATCCTCTGCCAGTCCTGCCCATACGTAGTTACTGCTTTTTTCCCAGCAGTGACAGATATCCTGACCAATGTTCACTTCGGGGTGTTTTGGTTTTCCTAGAAACACAGTATTGAAGTAAGTCAACTGCTCTTAAACAACTCTTAAAGAATTAGCAGGCAAATAATGCTGATGTATGTCACCTTGGTATTTGTGTGACGTTATTTATCAGAGAGCACAGTTATAAATGCTGTGGCTGATAGTCTGGTTTCTAAAAATGGCTGGATAAGGTGGTTCAGGCATACTTCTTGAAATGCTTCTGCTTGCTTAAGAAAACAAACAAAAAACTGGATTTGTTACTCTAAGCAAAATGAATATTAATGTGTAAATATTCCCTTCAGCAGATTGTTCTCGCTTGTTTTGAAATATTCTGCTCTTAAGGACTTGAGCCTGGCTAGTGAAGGAAACCAAGACAGGGAAGAAACAAGAAATTAAATGAGTATTGTGCAAAGCTGATGAAAATGTAAAAGATGCTGTAATCAAGGGAAAATCCACACAAAATCCATCAATACTGGAACAGGCCACAGATATAATTTTTCCTTTGAAATGAAAGCTAGCCAAGAGTTGTGTGAGCCCTCAATGTCTTGATGTGAGCATCAAAATGGGGAGTCTGGTCATCCTAATCACCTCCTGCCAAGGGGTAGGTGAGAGATGGCTGTTCTTTCCACACAAACACTCTGGACCTTTACTTTCTCCTGAGAAAACAAAATTCCTAAATTTCAAGACCTTTCTGGAAGAGATATGTTAACATATATGTTAAGACACAACTTTCTGAAGCTGCCCTTGAAAAGAAAGAATTAGCTGATAATCAAGAAGCATGATGATAATGTAAATGAAGAAAAAATAGCAGAAGTAAGAGGAGCAGTAATATGCTTGTAGAACCACCCACTCCCACAAGGAGAATAATCCAAGGTTCACTCTAACCTTGTTCCAGTGTTTTATGAAGCCTAGGGGAGACAGAAAACACCTTCTGAAGTGTCACCTGCAATCTCTCCTTCCCCCATCTACACACATGGTTTGTACAAGTATCATTATTTCTTCCTCTGAACCCTTCCCCCCCCTATAAAGGCCCACAGGTATTTACACCATAAACCAGGTTCTTGAAAATACTTCCCAGATGTTGTCATCTGTTCCTGCTTATTTACCAGAGCTCAAATGGATTTTGACAAACAGTCTTTCTTCAAGAGGCAATACAGTAAAGACCTTTAATGACAGAACTATGTGTCATCTTTGCCTATAAGCATAAATTTGCACAGCGGGCAGTACGGTGAAAACAGCGTATCATCAACTCATCACCTCTCATCATTGTTAGAATGAAATGCAAATGGAAACGAACATCACTTCAGTCATGGTTGTGAAAATTAGCATCTGTGACATTAGCAGTGGCTCATTTATTATGCACTCGAAATTTCAGGGGGAAAGAAAAGAATATAAAACTTCGTAACTCTACCGGTCTTTACCTTTGAAATAAAATTAAAACCTTCAGCTCCCCACTCAAGGATAAATCCTAGTTAATATTCATTAACACCAAGCAATCTCTTCACTGCAGATCTTGTCCTACAGAAGATCTAATTATGTCTCAAATTATTTTTGGTGTTTAGGTTTGCTGTACCTATTTTCTATTTTCTTTTCTTTAATAAGTATTCCCCATTGGAGAGGCACGAGCCACCGTCTGAGAAAAGTGCAGCACCAAAAAACTTCCTTATAGCATCTGTCTGCATTACAGGCTCCAAACACTTAGGCAAGCGATAAACTTCACTCAGATAATCCCACTGAAATCAATGGGATCACAGTTAATTTATTCATTTAAGTCAGAATCAGGATCAGGCCTTCTGTGAAGAATATATAAAAAGGTGAAATTCTGGCCTCAAGTCTATGGCAAAAAATGTGCATTGATTTCTGCAATGTCAGGGTTTCATTTTAAGCTTATAAAAAGTAAAAATTACTGGTATGAAATTGTACTAGGGAATAAATTTGCATATTAAAATGTTTCCTCCCATTGGATTTGCCACTCTTTTCTCATAACCCTGAAAACAAATAACGGTTTATCACCTAAGTAAGCGAATATTGATTTAATTAGAAGCTTGGATGTATTTTTGCCTAAACAAAATGCAGAGGCATTGACCCTGAATTGTCTTACACACCAGAAGTAAGCTGAGTTTAAAGCACCAAGTGCATTTGGAAGCAGAATGAGGAAACAAAAACGTCTCAAACCTTTAGCATAAACATAGATCAACTGTCATGTAGAATAATGACACAAGACTTTCTTCAGTCAAGCCAGAAAAAATGGCACAAAGTCGTCTTTGCTTCATGTTGAAGTAAAGCCAAGAATCATCAGGCAGCTCTCAAGTTTGCTGTGTCCGGAGAAATGGGAGAGAGAGAGACAGGAGTAGGTTCTGCCCAGCACATAACATCGTGTGAAGTGGGCAAGACAATGCAGGGATGTTTTACAGATTATTTGCACCTGGGCAAATGTGTAAAACAGTGCACAGTAGAATGCAGAATAGCTGTGAAGTGCTTTAATGGGGTTTCCTGTGTATGGTGCTGCCTGAATGGCATACCCAGGAGAAGACTGGAACCTGTATAATTTATTAGAGTGTTTTTTCTTACAATTATTCTAAATCTGCTTCATGCCACTCCCCAGATGCACTGACATCTCTAACATTATCATCCAGGTGATTTCAGGGCTCTTTCCTTCATCCTCCAAGTCAACTGCTCTCCTCCTCCCCAGCTCTCTGAGGGGTGGTGGGACAGAGAGCACAGACCCATAGCTGAAACACATCTAGGACAAGGATGCTTTCCCCACTTGCTTTCCTGCTCTGCAGTGCTGCAGAAATGCAGGAGCCACACGCTGTCCCTGCAGTGAGCCACTCCAGCATCAGCGTGACCATGGACCTCAGGGCTTTGTGCAAGACCTACTTTGTCTGACCTCATCTGCCCACAAATAACTCCTCAGCCCTGAACAGCTACACCATGTAAAGCAAACCGTGTCTCATCTGGCAGAAATGAAAGGAGGGCAGGTGAGGACTCCCTAAAGGAAGGGATGGGAGATGCACAGGTTCTGTTGTGATAGAAAGTCATTTAAGGTCCTGGGTAGACAGATAGGTTAGATTAGATAGGCTTGAAACAGAGAGCTTAGCCCTTCAATTTGTTGAATTTTTTCAACATCAAGCAGGGTATTTTTAACCCTTAGGACTTTTCCTTTGTAATTCGGCTACTCAAGCTCCTCAGCTGATATACAAAGTATAAATGTACACTAGTATGTGCAGCTACAATGATAAACGTTTGTAAAGGATCAGAATCCTTCCAATATTTCTTTTAATGCATTTCTCTCTCATTTCTCTCCTAGTTTTCTCTGGGATGGCACCGGGTTTAGATGTCTTTTTGCCTAACCATGAATGTTTATTTATATAAATGCATTCAGTAGTTATATGCATATCCATGAATACACAAAAGCTGCCAGACTTCAAAGAAGTTATTAGCAAGCATAAGTTATATACAGCACTACTGAAATCTTGCTACATGACACAAAAACCCTGCAACACTATTCTTTTGTGGCATAGATCAACTTTTTCATAGTCTGCACTGAGAGTGGTAAAATAGATTTTTGTCTATGCAGCATCTAACACATCTGCAGAAGTCCCTTAAGCACCACAATAATAAGCAAGGTAAATGCATTTCACACAGTGAACAGGGAGATGCTGAACCTGTATTACTCTTGCATTGGTCATTGACTTGCCCACCACCAAGAGGGTTTTTTAACAGAGACAGCAAGTTGCCTTGAGAAAGGCTTTAACACCAGCCTTGTGTGATATTCATTCATCTTTATCAAAAGGCATCAATTCATGCCAGTATCCTTTACATTAGAAAGTAATAAAACCAAAAGGGTTAAAAAGAAAATACTGGTGGAACACTGTAATTAGTGCACAGAAGTTCTACGGCTGTGATAAAGACAACTGGTCACCATGGTTAAGATTCAGTCACCTAAAAAGATCTTTTTGGTGTCCTCTTTGAGGGTCTAAGGCTGCAAACCTGATTTTGATTTAAATGAAAAACAGGCCCTAAGGCTCTCGCACAGGTCTGTGTGGATGTGTTGGAGACACTGGGATGTCTAAGTGGCCTAAAGGCAAGGTGAGGTAGCCCAAGACCTGCCCAGTGACAATGGTACTGTGCCCTGTGAGCATGAGGAGGTACCAAATGCTGCCAGCACAGAGCAGGGGCAGACAGGACACGGTCTACAGAGGTCACTTGTGAAATCCTGTGACTTCTCCTGGAGGTGAGGACCTGTGCCCCGTCTTACCCAACTCAGCATTAAGCAAGTTGAGTATTTACGTCGCTTCCCTGGGACAAGTTTCGAAACATGCTACAACAAAGCAAGATTCCTGTTCTATGCAAGGTGGGGCTGTCTTCTCCCCTGCCCTGATTGTGAGCGGCACGTTCAGCAAAGGCGTTCTCCTCATGGAAAGTTTACACAGTTCTGTGCAAAAGTGGGCCTTTAAAAGTAAAAATCAGGCTATTGTTAAAGAACGCCGTATTCTGGAAGAAGAGAGTGGCCAAAACTGGCTTTTGAAAATATTTTACAGACAGGAAAACATCCACACAGTCTTTTGTGGTCATTTCTGGTTTGATCGATAATGTAATTAGATATTAATTGTAATTCTTCCCTTCCATTAAAACACAGTATAATGATTGAGCAGAAAAAAATACCTACCAAGCCAACCAGTGCAATGCTTAAAAAAAAAAATTCAAATGTGGGGGAAAATGATATCAAAATCACTTCAAATCCATGGAAAAAGCTGTTAATTTTAACTGTTAATGAGTCATACTCTAAAATTGCAGGCACAATTCACAAAAGCCAATGCTGTGTAAAACCAGAAGGCATCCTTGCTGAAACAGTGTCTGCAGTGATCTCTTAGGACACAGAAGTCGCTAAGAGAGGCGTATTCCCAAAGAATGAGAAGGTGATCTGAAAATTGGGAGACACCAAGTTGTTGAGAACAGAGAGATACTAAAAGGCTTTTCTAATCTCTTTGTTAAATGTTCAGCACTGATAAACTGAGGCAGAAATGGAGACCGAAGTGCTCAGGTCGAGCAGTAGCCATTGCACTGCAGCCTTACAATACACTTGTACAATGCAATGCGCAGAGGTCATTTTGCACTCAGTCCAGGGACTGAAAATAAATTCTGAGCATCGGACACATCCTTATGCATCTTGCAAAACTCTCACTTCCTTTCTTACAATTCCAGATCGTGGAAAGTGTCCAGTGTAGCACATTATCAATTTGTTTAGAGTATTCCTTTCAGGCTGATATTTTAATGACTTCCAGAGAAATTAAGATGACAAACACTGATTGCCAAGTACCCTCTTCTCCTCTGGTTATGGTGATGCAAAAGCAAATTTATTAAAATAAGGAACAAATTTAATAGCTTTTCTAATTCTTCACTTATTCTCACACTCCTTTCTGGGACATCGTTGCTTTATCATAAATGAAACATAGAAAGGGGATTTTGTGTGCCCATCTGCTAAAAGACGGACGCAGAGTATAAAACACTAGACAAAGTCCAGCACCAGAATTCTTTAGCACAGCTACAGCAGCTTCACAATGATGATTCCTTGAATTTGATCATTACTATTATAAAGTGAGTACATACAAGCAGATTCCTGAGATTATAGCACTGAGCTACTTGCAAGCACATCAGGAAATCCTGAAGCTAGGATTTAAGAGGAAACCCTCGTATTAAAAATTGTTAAGAATTCCTGTTATTATTAATTGATGACAAAAACGAGACATTCCTACCTTTGGCTTTTGACTTTTCTCCTTATCAGACACGTTAGATGGCTTTCTCTTCAGCATGTTTAACTCACGTTAATCCACTGGATGCGCAACTGCTACTGACTTGAACCCAAACTAAGTGCAAGGGAGGGCACTCCGGACGTGTACATTGGTCATGCAGTTCCTTATTCTGTCAGGATGTGACTTCACACGGCTGCCGTGTTGCATGGGGGAGTAAACTGAGCTCTTCCTCTGGGGAGGGGGTGAGGAAGGAGGGGAGGAAGTGACGGGGGCAAGAAAGACAGAGGTGCACCAAGGCGATGAGTTGAAAATTAGGGCAGGGGTCAAAGTGAGAAATGCTTGAAAGCTTACCTGCTGCTGTGTCACCATCAGGCCTCAGTAAGACTTTGGGCAACCTCAAGAAAATCATCCTCTTTTCCTCTCTCAGTTTTTCCCTCTCAGCCTTATGGCACTAAGTGCACCTTTATTTCTGCCTGCACTGGGACTCGTATGTGAGGAAGGTGTTGATATTCAGAGGACCAAGAGATATTATGGATATCAGATGTGAGCTGCACTGTGGGTATGACAGGCCCCTAACTCCTCCATTCCTCTTGGCTTTCCAGCAATGCAATAAAAGCAATGAGATTAAAGGTTGCTGTTTGGTAGAGAAGGGAATTATCTAAAGCCATCTTTTTCTCTTGTGTGGTGAAATAATTTTTTTGCCATTCGTCATAGAACTTGGACTCCCTGAAACAGCACTTTTCAATCCTCCATTTTCCTTGATTTGCTGACAAAGTCACTGGGAGAAAAGGCAAGTCTCACAGGGGACTTTAAACAAAAAGGCAGAGGGAAATGGCAGAGGTCCTCTACAACCTCTCGAGAAACAGCCCAAAAGCTAAAAGAACCTGGAGCTATTAAAATAGCTTGAATTTCTGCCTCATTTTGCTTGAAATATTTTACCTAATAGAAACAAACAAAAGTCTTGAGCATCCTAAGTAAAACTTATTTGTTGTGAATCATAGGACGAAAACCCTGAAACTATAAAATACTCCCAACTTTTTGCTGAGAAATGGAGGCAAAAACTCAATTTTAAACCCCAGACTTTCAATTAAATCTTAATTTAAGATTACTACAAATGGAAAAGAAAGATATTTCTTAGTAAGTTGCAAGAAAAAGGTTCAGGAGTAACTGTCAAGAAAAAACTTCAGTAAATTTTTTTTCAAAATTTTGATATTTTTTCAATTTTTTTTTCCAGGCAACTATATTTAAGCAGCCTTTACTCATAATTGTGGCATAAATAAAAGCTCTTTTAGAAATACTTTTCTTCCTCCTCTACCATATGAATATTCCAAGGAGGGGTAAGACATGCTCATCAGGTGAATTCCCATTTTGGCTTGCTATTTGGACTTCTCTTTAAATGTTTAAGAGAGGTTTTGGAGGGTTTTTGGACTCTGATGGATGGGCAACTGGATGGACCGAGACTGACTGATGAAGGAATAATTGTTATATGCTAATGGTATAATGAGGTTTTCCTTTCCAGCCCGTCTAAGAAGGGGGTTGATAAGAAGGGAAGAAGGAACTGGGGTTAAGGTACTGAAATTCTGTCAAATATAACCCAAAACTCTCTAGGCTAGTGGGTTGCAGTGGAGTTTGTTTTAACCTCAACCCAGGGTGCTTCTCTTCACATTTTAATCAGAACAACACTAATTTAAACTAAAGCTGAATGTGGGGGTTTTATTATTGAAAATAACATATCCATCAGAGTTCCTAATAATTGATATTATTAATTAATTAATAATAAAGGTGAACTCAGAGATTTTTTTTTTTCTGTATTTGAAAACACCACCTGAAACGTCAGTATAAGTTTCTAAGCAGAAGGAGGTTTTACCATGGATATTTAATCAGCCTTGGTAGTTCAGTAGGGCCATAAGTTGTTACAAAAGCTGTATGAATGTTTAATAGTAATTAAACTTGATTATTATCTACATAGATTTACATTACAGTATATTGGTTTTCTTTTTAATCTGATCCAAACGTGAGGATTAAATCAGACTCTGCTGATCATTAGACTGTGATTTCCTGTCTCAGGCCACTGTTAAAATCTTCATGATTAATAAAATGGGAACTCATCTGAAGAGTAATATATGAGCTTCCTTTCCGTAGAATATTTATTGTTAAACAGGAAGAAAGAGGCTATTTCAAGAGATATAGTGCCCACCCATATCTATTTCCTTTCCTCATCCACATATCAGAAAAATTATAGCAGCTTGAAGGCTGACCTGATTATGTTCTTGCCCTTGGAAGGTTGACCCACCAGTTTTAAAAAGTAACAAAGTGAAGAAAATCAAACATGTTAAGTTCATTTAATGTAGTTAACCATTACATTTCAAAAGGAGCTCTTTTGAATTAAAAATTAATAATAAGCTTGGTGCTTATATCCTCTGTATTTAAAGCTAATTTTTCAAAGTAAAATGAGTACCTGTGTAAAATTAAAAGAAAAATTCTTATACTTAGTTTTCTGTTGGACATGACTGCATGTAACTTATTCCATTTCCTTGCTGGACTTTGAATCTGATCCAAATCCCAGTGAAATCAATAGAAGTTTTTCAGGTGAATTTTATGGGGCTTGGACTGACTCCTCTATCCTGAAACAAGCAGGCAATGTCACTCTTTTATCTGGGAAGTCTTACGGGTAAAAAGGCTATCCACTTAAAAATAATTACAATGACCCCATGAGAATGATTCCCACTGTCATTATATTTATAAAAGGCAACACACCTTATAGCTCATTATTATCATTACTCAGTTTTAATGAATGGACTGTGATGAATGGTCCTGAATGTTCAAGTGCTTTATGTGCCTCCCTCCCACACGGTATCATATTCCCTCGGGGGCTCCATCCAGTTACCTTCCCTGAGAGGAGAGATCACTTCCAGACTAAACTGCAAGAGTAAACTTATCCTTTCAATACTTGATTATTCTGATAAAACGAGAAAGTAGGGTGTGAAGTAGATTGAAGGGCTTAGCACACTGGCCACCTGTCAAAAAGCAAATGAAATGAGACTCTCTCTGTATTAGCAACTCGTTTTTCATTGTCCGTCAGACAAATCTGGTCCAAGTTTAACTGGAGACTCAAAGACACCTCGGGGCTCTACATTGCTTTCCCTAATGTTAAGCAAGCCCAGAGTGTCTTAGTCTGTTTATTTTAATTAAAAGAAGACATATTTTGAACAAGAAAGGAATCCTGCCTTCAGCCTGTGATTTTGTGGCCATGGGTCTCCCTGTGCCATCTAACTCGCTTAGATATTGCAGAAATCTCAGAATAGCAAGTGAAGCTGAGTGAATAATTTGCAGTGAATAATTTACTCAACAAATTTAATCTTTATTTCCTCAAGGAATGTTCGTGAGCAGAACACAATTTCCTCAAATGTATTAATTATGGGCCAGAATTTAGCTAGATACTTCCCTCTCCTGGTCTGATTTGAGCCAGCCACAGTTACAGTCACTGCTAATCCTCAGCAGAGGTCTCTCCATAAATACCAGCAAAGACTCTTCAGAAACTAAAAGGAGCAAGTGTGGAAAAGTGAAGTTAAGCCCTCCCTCCCCTGACAACAACCCATGAAAGAAGACAGAGGTTGCAGGCTGGGCTGTAACTATTTAAACTACACACTCACTTTAATTTTAACGCCAAAGGTCGAGGTTGTGATTTTCCACTGGGATGCTGGGGAATGGAACTGGATGCCTAAAGTCCCATCTTTAAGACTCCCACACTCTCTGCAAACTCATCATCCAGAATTTAGTATTAAAAATTGGTCCAAAAAACTTAGGGACTTCACACAACAAGGCGTATGATTTCCTATTGAATAGGCTCCCATGTACCTTTCTCATCAGGAATAGGAAATGGAGAAGCTACAGAAATTCAGAGTCTTAGAGAGACAGGTCATGATTAAAGAATATTTTAATCTTACAGTATTGATTTGTGGCTGTGTTGACCCTATATCAAGAAGACTCCTATCTCATACGAAGTAGAATACTTACACTGGCTATGCAGTGAAGAACTAACACCTGAATTGTGCTTCGAAAACTTAATTTTTGCTAAATAATTTACATTGGGTGTATTTTTAATGACATACATAAAATGAAAAGGCATAAGACGCCACAAAGAGTGGGAGTCTAAGCTTGTTTAAGCAACCATCAGGGTGCAGAGCAGCAGGAATACCCTCATCATGCTCGGTCCCAGGAAATGTGATTTTGGCCTCTCAGACTATTGGGCTTCCTTCTCTTCCTGAAAAAATGTTACTATGATTCTCCCTTCTTTTATGCTAATCCTTTGCCTTTGAGGTCAATGAAGTCATGAAGAATTATGGCAGGGACAGGCTATAGAACACCACTACCAGAGTTTAAAGAAGTGTCTGGTCCAAAAGAGTGGTTGCTGCTCTGTGAGTAAGAAAAAGTGTCTCATTGCCAGGCCCTCAGACTGTGTCCTTGGCATGTTCCCAACACCACCTGGCCTAAAGGGAAATTGAAGTACCAGGAACTTATCTCGAGCTTTGATCCCAACACATTCTCTTGCATTAGCAGTAGATGAACAGATCAGTCATACCTACACTGTGTCAGGTTAGCACTAACACTAATAAAAATCTATACTACTGTGACATAAGGATTCTCAAGGAGATTGGCTTTCACCTATTGAACAAATCCCTTTCTTATTAGCTTGAAGAGTAAGAGCCAAAGTTGTGTCTATATCTTCTAGGTATTCCTGTTGAGAAAACTCAAAGTCAGCAAGGTTGGTGTCTTGTAAAGCAGAAGCCACAGTCTTATCCAGCATCCGTGTAATAATTTCGTACAGAAACGTGTGTCACTGGTGGTTTGGTGTACAATTCCTGTGTTCTGCAAGCAGAGTGCACTTTACAGCCTGTGATGAACAACAGAAAGCAACTGGCTGGATGCTGCTGCTGTGAGTTCAGACGTGCAGGGGAACAGCCACACTGTTTCTCAGAGTGAATGTTAAAATCAAGGCTGCACTGCAGTGTTCATACCTAGAACATCTCAGTGGATTCCGTTAGTGAACACTGTGATTACTAATCAGCTACAAGGGCATTTTATCCCACGGAATTTGCAGGTTTGTATGACTTGTTTTGTAGTCATCCAGCTGAAGCTCAGCCTCCCAGAAATGCATTTACAGATAAATAGTGACGGTTGCCTTGTACCTCTATTTAAAAAGTTCAGATAGGAGATTTTTCGATAAAGGGAACTGATATAAAAATAAATTTAGGCTCTCTGTTTTAATCTCATACATGAAACATGACATGCTTCATTTGGTATTTAGAAGACCAGCTTAACACAGGAGCACTGTCAGTGTAGCAGGGGATTTTTCAAGGTATGTACATGATGTCTGCCAGCCTATCTCTGATTAGAATCAAGATCAACAGAACTAAATTCTGATTAACTCTAATGCCAGCCTGCTGTCAGAAAACTCTGCCATTTGAGCCATCTTTTACCGGTAAACATCTCCTGCTGAATTTCTTCACTGGTGTCAGAGTGTTACATTGCTGAGCCATCACAGAGTTAGGACTGCTGTGCAAAGGCTAACAGGAAAAGGAGTAACACAGCACACTGCACATTCATTCACTTTCAGGACCTGGATTTCATACTGATTCTAGAGGAAAATGTTGTTCTCCCTTTCTCCTTTAACGTGGTTTAAAGTGGGTGAAAATCATCATTTGGAAGTGACAGAGAGAGACAAGATGTCTTTATTTGTAATTGCTTTTAAAAATCTATTTCTACCCGTCTAAGTGATGTGATACCTCATTGATAGCCAACAGAAGCACAAAGAGTCTTCATCATCAAGAGAAGGTGATCATTTGCAACTTTAATCTTCCCTTCCCTACTCTCCTCCCCATGCTCTGTACCAGACCCTTGAGCTTACTGTAACAAAACTTAATTCAGGTGCTAACGTTAATGGCAATACCTTCAAAATCTGGCAGGATGTGGGTCAAACTAGCTCCATCAGCAGACCTGCCAAATCACACACACTGGGAATGAGACTTGAGAGGCTGATTTTTTTCTCACTTCCGGGTCTGAACCTCAGTGTAGGGTGGCCTGTCTCATGCTCTGTGCATGTCTGGCAGGCGTAGGAGGTTAACTGGATCCATCAGCTGCTTGCTCCAGGGCAGGGGTGAGGGAGGGTGGGCAAGCTGCAGCCTTGCTGAGCTCCCTGACAAAGAAGAGGAGATGCTTTTCCTGCTGGATTTTGGCACCAAAAGGACTGGCAAGGTGATTGCTGCGCCCTGTGCTGCTCATGGCTAGTGCCCCTCTTGCCTCACTCAGGATTCCATGGGATGCTCCAGGCTGCGGCTGAACGGTCCCAGCTGACTAAGCTGCCCCAGGTCAGCTGAGCCTCACCAACAGGGTGGGGACTTGCTCTTAGCCATCAACAAGATGAAGTGAAGCACAGTCACATAAATTTCTTTCATTAAGGGTTTAAGATAACATGCTTTATCTCAGGCTGTAGGCTAAAAGCACTCACAGGGACAGTCACGGTGCTCAGTATGTTTAAGGTAATTACTTATGTGTCAGTAACTTGTCTTTGGGGAGGCAAGGGAATGGAAATGGAAGGCTGTCTCCAAAACTGTGCCCTGTAGAAAGAGATTAATGCTTTGCCTCTTCACAAACATCCCACATTTCTTCCATATTCCTTCCACCAATCTTTGCCTTTTTTCATTCTATTATCAAACTCCTTCCCCTCTCACTTCCCACAAAGTGTATGAGCTTCTGACTCACACCTTGCGTACCTGTTCTCTAGAGAACGTGTTTTTACCATCTATTCTCACCTATATGATCCTTTTTTCTTCTATCACATGTATTATTATGTGTTGTTTCTGTCTCCTTTGCCTTGCTGCTGCCACAGAAAAGCAGAGGCTGATGAAGAGGGAACAAAACTTTGCCCTCCAACATCTCCATGATCTGCTAAAAGTTCTACTGAGCTACACAGAGCAAACTGGAGAGGATCCTCACTCCAGGAGCAGCAAAACTCTGAAAGATAGATTTAGGCCTCCTAGTTTACAACAAGTTTTTGGATTTTTTAAATATATGTACAAACTGGTGGAGAGAAATACTAATATTATGCTGCTCTGGTTTGTGAGGGGAAAGTTCACAAGAATCTTTGAAATATCTTTGGGTTCAAACACCCCTAGAAGTGGAAAGAACACCTAAACCCCTCAAAAATCAGCACCCTTATGTACCATACACACTCAAACTCATTAGATGAGGAAAACAAACTTTTGAAGCCAAGGGAAGTCAGAATTATTGCTATCTGTGATACCTGATTCTCACCCCTATGCACGTGTGTTTCATGGTGCAGTTTTAACAAGACAGCTTTAACATTTACCACATTTTCTCCACTGAATGTCTGTCTAATTTAGTGCAAACAATGAATCTGAATGAAAGTGTCAGAGCCTGCAAATAAACTGTCTGAACTGCTGCCCTTCTGGGGCACAAGCTGGAATGTGTATCCTTGCTCGTGCAACAACCATCTGATGTGTACAAGAACTCACTATCCCCATTTTGCAAATGAAGCCTGAGGCAGACAAGTGAAGTGATTTGTCTAATTTCACACAAGAGATCTGTAGTAGTGCAGGGAATTGAATCTGCATTATCTACATCCTTAATCACTGGATCATGATTCATGGGTTTAAAGAAGCTATGCTGCTAAAAGGAACTGGAGTAAGGATTTATTTTGTCATCCTAGTTCAGGGGAGCACTAAGAAATTGTGTTAAAAGTTATTTACTTTGCAATTGATCATTGACTGCGTGTAATTCCGAGGGTGTGACCCTGTGGTTAGATGTGCAGATAATTTGAGCAAATATAGCTGCAAGCAAAGTTTGGGGAGTTTGATTTCATGTCTTTCAGACTGGAAAATCTGAATACTATCCTGCCATAATTTTTAGGGGAATTATGTCAAAGCATAAATGTGAAGAAGGAAACCTAGGTATTAAAACACTTACACAATCTACAACTAAATATAGAAACCCTCAAGATATCTGCAAAAGATTCTGTCTCATGATCTTAAACTATCTGAACTCTTGATTTTCCTACTTCCCACGCACTGTTTGTCATCATTTCTTGTGCTGTGCTATCAAAGATAAGTTGTAAGTAGACGTGAACAAGAAGTTTCATATCATTTAACCTAATTAATTTGATCCTTTTGCGAAAATTATTCAGCCAGATTTCTTCAAATGGATTGGAGTGTAAGCACTTCCAGCAAGAATTATGTTATGTTCAAGTTTCCAATTTGCTTTCCTTATGTATTAGGGAAGGTGAACTTCTTCAATCAATTAAATGTCTACAGAAAAATGGTCCAGAAATTTCATTACCGTAGGTGAATTCCTTTCAAAATAAAAGAGAATTCTCAGCTACAAACCACTGTCCAGTTCTTTCTGAAAAGCCCTGGTCTTTGTCTTTCAGTGATGTGTCCATACACCTGAAAGTATTTAAAAAGCAGAATTACAGGTGTGTCCACTCTGTGTTCATTGTTTCATTTCCAATCTTATTTTTCAGGCCCTACTCTTGTTCATTTCACCCACAAGTATTTTTTCAAAGTTGGATGAACACACAGTTTTCACATTAAATTTTCAGTTTCTAAAAACAGGTTTGGAATTATGCAAGACACGCCCTGCTTTTGGAGAATGTCACAACAGAAGTGCTTCTTTTAAAGGACTTTGAAACACATTCATTATAATAATGCTGCAGCCCTGGAAACCTTAGTACCTTTCTGGCACTGAAAATCTTCACTCTTCCATTTGTGCCATTGCTGAGCACTGATATCCTGTGGCTTTCCCTTCACTTCTGTGTGAGGGAGATGAAAACAGAACTAATTTCTTCTGATTTATGAAGGGCTTATATCACAAATAGGCTTTAGGGAGCACTTTAAAGCGTACAAAAGTGACTTACCAAAGAGAATAACAAGCTTAATCTACACTCACAAAAGAAGCAAGCAAACATAACCAGGTTCTGAACCAGCTCAGAACTTCCAGAAAATTGATGTCCCCAAAAGAAGAGCCATTTGAATCAGGTAGAGAAGAAGACAAGGAGTATCAGGCATTGTGGTATGCACTGCTAGCCACCACTTAAGGTATTTTTGTAACTTAAGGTCAGCAAGGAGATCCTTGAGTCATCTTCAGTCGTGGCTTCCCTCCCAAAACCTCAAAATCCTTACCTGATTAGCCACGTGGGAAGCACTTTAACTTCAGCATCATCAGGGACTCTGAGGAAATCTGAAGCTAAGCTTGCTCTTTCTCCTGAATGAAGATGAGCACACACAACGGGTGCACTGAGCTCGTGCAAGCACAGTGAAGATTAAACATTTTGGCTACAGAAGGGAAGCTTGTCACCAGCTCAACAAGCACAAGGTCTAGAAAATGCTTAGGTTTCAAAAGTGAATCTACGCAGAAGTAAAACTGCATTACTTTGTGTGAGGAGATAAATTGCACTTTAAAAGTTTTAAAAGTTGCCTGATGGCTTCATTGGTCAAGATGTCCCTGCCAGCACCAGGAGCTAATGCATTAGCACAACACAGCATGAAAACACAGCCTGTATTAGCTGATTCATTCAGCAGGAGCACTGATCAAGCAGAGTAATGTGTAATATTTTTTTTTGCTTTGTATGGTGTATGGGAAGAAATTATAGCCCTAAATAAATACATATTTTTAAATAAAAAAAACAACAAGAAAAACGTCTTTTATACTAAACTGACAGCAGATTCACATAAGGATGATATTGCCACAGAGTACATAAATAAAGCAGCAGACAGGCAATGCAATCTATTTCCTTCAGCATGCAAAAGTGCATCATTTTGGCAATTCTAAAGTAGGCTAACAGGAAGTCATCCTTTCACCAGACAGTTTGTTACCAACAACTTCACTTAGCTTAATTATATTTTGGCTCTTAATCATGTTTCATGAAGCAGGTAGCATGCCTCTTTTTCTATTGAGAATTCATATGCAATTTACAAAGAATAAGTCTACAAAATGCACAGTTTTCCCCACAATTTCAACAATCATATTGCCCTTCATACTGCAGTCATGAGAGTAATCCAAAATCTTTCATTTCTCTCTCTAGCTGTAGCTCTGCAGGACCTAGCAGCTATGTCACAAACAAACCCATGAAATCTGCTGAGGTGAACTAAAATGTTCCTCTGCAGTTATCTGTAACGATATTAAAAATGTAGTATTCTAAAATATCTTTTAGTGCAAATAAATTTACTTCATGATCATTCTGCCTCATGTATACTAGCAAGTACTAGCAATCCAACTTCATAGAACAGCTCAGAAGTTTGTGGCAGAAAAAGTTTGGGAAGCTTTTTGGTAGAGTTAGGTGTACATGCCTCTAAGATTAATGGAAAATATTATATAATTCCCTATATAGCTGTGAAAATTCTAGAAAGGTATTAAAAATAAAAAATAGGACAATAGTTACCATAGTGAAGAATAACAGCATCAGATTTTTCACATTTTTTAAAACCTGCCTTAAGACTGCATGGTCAAAGTCACCACAGTTGAGGACACAAAATTTTTCACTTTACTATGCAGGAAATAGCAAAAATCACGGTAGGAAGCAGAATGGTAGTGGCAGATATTTGCTATCAGCACAGTGCAATGGTGCAGTTTTAGAGAGGCTAGAGACCCTCCCAGGCTCCTCTCTTCCCAGCACAAAGCTTGAGAGATGAAGCCTTGCACTTTAAGAGGTGATTTTCTCTCACTTTTTGTATTTAACTGAAGCAAGCCCCGTAATATTTACCAGCTTATTGCTGTAATTGTTTCTTGAATAAAGGCCCCTGTGACAGAAGACAAAGTAAAACTCTACAGATTCTGAAGCATCGAGAAAATGAGTGTTCTTCTTTGTGTCTTTTTGTCTGAGTCTGTATTTTTCTTCATATTTCCAGGAAAAGTAAACACTGAAAATTTAGTTGTGGCTCTTGGCTTTTCACCAGTTTAAAAAACAAAGCCATTCAAATGTCACCAGCACTTTACTACAACAGATTTGCATAAATATAGCTTAATCCCTACCCACTCACAAATCTTAAAATTCAAAATAAGTTTTCACGAGGTTCTGGAACAGGGTTTGAACGGGGAAAAAGTGAATGCTTTTGTAGCCCTGTTTGTTCTTGTCTATCAGTTCCTGTATATCTGATGTCTGCAGTCTGGGGAGCATGGGGGTGTTTCTAGCTGTCTCTTTACCTTGCAAGAGAGGTGCTGAATACAGAGGGAGAAGGGCTGAGCTGGTGGACTGGTGGGGAGAGCAGGGTAACAGCTGAAATTAGCTAGGATGTTATAAAAAGCAACAGGAAACCTGTCGGCGGCCTTGTAAATGAAGATATGGCGACATGAAAGAGAAGCAGCTGGGGACAGTTTCATATCTTAGAAAACAAATGCTGTTTTCGTGTCTTAGCCACAGCTTGTCACCTGAACATGCATATCATGGTCTTGATTGTTTTTGTTTACTGCCTTTCAGCTGCCATTTATCTCTTCCCTGGGCAAAGACTTTGGGCCTTAGCTTGGCTACAGCTGAGCAGGACTCTCTAACACGCGTAGAAAATAGATTTATACTTGGTGAGGATCTGGCTTCCTACCTTGTCACTGAAATAGGAACAAGAGCTATAGCTTATAAAAGGACCACTTATTACTGACAGTGAAGCAGCTAGAGTGACCGGAGCAGCTGAAAATTGGTGTCTCAGAAAAGCGATTTGGGGATTTCCAGGCGTTCTTTTTAGTGCTATATTTGTGCCAAATGAGGATTCAAAATGCAATTGAGAAAGCTCTTCTAAGGCATGTTCAGGTGTCTCTCAACAGAAAGACATTAGCTGAAGAAAGGAAAAACTGCAGAAAACAGTCAAATTGCTTAAGAAAATGGAGCAGTCAGAAAGTCCATTAAAGCCCACAGCATTCTGGTGTGCAGCAGAAACTGCTGGCTGAAATGGAGCAGAAATCTTCCCACAGCAATTCTCTGGGCAGTGCAAATACAACTTTCAGCTTCGGAGCACATTTTGCTAGAGAAGAACACTCTGCCCTGTTTGTTCATTACCTGCTGTCCGCACCCTTCCTCCCCACTCCACTAATCCAGGGAGCAGTGATCAGTCACTGGTATCACAGATACCCAATGCCTGCATAAACTTTCAGGCAATATGCAGCATGTTTTGGAGAACCAAAACGATCAGGAGCAGCAGGAGAGGTGCAGAGAGCAGGGTAAGAACAACCACAGCAAGGAAGCAAGGCTGTCATGGGGCAGCCCAGAACCAGAACCTATTACGTACAATGTGTCAGGAAAAGCTGGGGTAAGAAAATGTCCAAAAGCAGGGCTGACAATTAAAATGTTTCTTCAATGAAAAAAAGAGTTTCAAACAAGACATGTCTCCTAGGGGTCAAAGGGAGATGCTGAGAAATAACTTGTCTGTCTAGGAAGCAAGCCAGACCAGGAGGAAAGGAAAAAGCCACAAGGTCACTGACATGGAAGAGAACCATGGCCAGTAACAGCAGGGCAAACGTAATCGTGATAAGACCATAACACTTTCCTGAGAGGAATATGGAGAGAATGAACACAGGCGTTGGCATAAAGTCTTTTACAGTTTTCCCAAAATTTTTGTTCATTCCACTGCAATGTAATACACTCATATCAGATAGAAACCAATCTTTCAAAGCTTTCTAATCTCCTCTTAACCTGAAAATGGGAGAGAAAATGTATCTTTCTCTGCAGTATCTTTAGATTTTTTTCTTCCTCCTCATCAATTCCAGGTCTTTTTAGTCTTGGGAAATGTCCCTCGTATTTCATTCTCACTGAATGCCAAACACAGGTTGCACCAGATAAATATTCTTATGGTATCAATGACTAAATCATTCTTCTGTAAAACTTAACCATGCTGCTCAGATGTGTGAAGAAGAGAAACCCACTTCCAGTAACTCTCTGCTGATTTGTCTCCAACAGAGGATGTTGTCTCCTCTCTCTTTCCTGTAAAGGAGGCGTATGTGATTCTACAAACACATCTTCTGTATTTCACAGATATTGGGAGAGTGGATGGGTCAGCCAGTGACATTAGCATGTTAAAGTATTGAGGGAGAGGACAAAGGGACTTGCCTGCTTTTTTTCTCTTTGTCTTAGACTGTGCAGGGTAGTCTGGGAACCCTTTTGTGAAGAGGACCTCAGTTGTGACCTCGCTGTGCTCCACTGTGCCTTTCAGGTCCATTCAAGCCTAGCAAGCTCCTGTAGTTCACAACCTTCTGACTGTAGATTTTTCCTGCCTTATGAGGTTGCAAAAGTCTCATGCAATTTCACAGATTGAGAAAAAGCAGCAGAAGGCTGAAATAGCTTGTATAAAAGTCATAGGGACGTGGCACTTCTAAGCATACTACTTAGTTAGGGTAGTGAGGATCTTAGCATACAAATGACAGAAGGGCAGCTTTTAGTAAACACACAAAAAAAGAGAAAATGTAGTCTGAGATAGACAGCTTAACTGTTTTCTGCCGGGCTAAGCCTGAGGAATAAAAAGAAGTATTAAAACCCAATAACCTTTCCCATTGGGGTCAAGTGGTTGTTAAACTGGTGTCTGGACAATCTTCTTCCATCCTCTGCCTGCTTTTCAGATGATTCATAACATCACAAGCATCAGCCCAGATATTCCCAATATACTTTGTGGTAATAGAAAAATATGCAGCATAGTAGTTACTATATCCAAGCATACAAGAATATTTTCCTTTTTTTTTTCTCCTCAATATCCTGTATTTTTTTAAATATATACTTCCACTTTCTAAGGAAGAACTATTTATAAATTGCATCTCTCTGGAAAGAGTACCCGTAACAATAATTTCACATGGCAAGCTTGACACACCAAAAAAAGCAATGCTCTATGTTGCCCTTAGCAAAATTTTGACCAACCACTAATTATATTTAAAAAAGCTGAATGATAAAATATATATATATATATAAAGAGACCTGTGGCTAAGTTAACTCTGCATGAAGAATCTAATGGTGGCACCATGGCAGGATGGGTGAAATGTGAGTGGTCTGCAATATCCCTGTACCAGAGGCAGTCCAGCTAATGCGGGTGGTTATTGAGCACTTAACTGGGGGAGTCTGAAGGAAGAATAGCTGGAGGACCCTGTTGGAGCTGAAGATGGATATGGTTTTTGGAGTCTGTTCTCACAGTCCTTGCCTAGATGACCTCTGTCAGCCTTTTTTCTGGTTTTGGTGACAAAAAATGGCAATATGAAACACCATAAGGGAGGCTGTGTAAAGAGCTGAGGCGGAAGAAAGGAAGAGGAAGAAAGGAGTCAAGGGAAGAAACTGGAGGAAGGGAATTAGGATTACTCATATTTTGTCTCTCTAAACAGCAATCTGTCATGAAGAGATCCATGTCTTTCCTTGTAATTACAGGAGAGCACTATTTAATTTACTGTCTGCCATTTAAGCTTTAATAAAGGCCAGGCTTGGTCAGCTTTGCGTACGTTACTGAGATGCATCTGGATAATATTTGTCTAATCTAGATATTTGTCTGTCCCCCAAGCCAGATCAGCAGCAGTTTGCTGATGGAATAGCAGAGTCTTGGATCTTTGTCTTGCATCTACCAGTTTAGCCTCAATTCAGGACATACCAACAAGCATTTTGGTGGTTCATCTCCAGCTATCTCCTCCCCACCTTGCTGCAGCAGACACAACAGAGGAGTTCCCAAGTCAAGAAATTGAAACCATACCTTCTTTCTCACAGGATAATGAAGAGTGTTATGGAATATGTTGGTTTTGCTCTAATAAGTAAAACGCCAGAAAGAACATCTGCATCATCCCCACTGTCTGATCCTCTCATAGCAAAACCACCAGTGTCCGCTTTTTGATCCTTAAACAGCAAAAACTGAAAATCCAGCCTTTGTAATCTTCAATTGAGCCAGTTGGTAGAATGCAGATGCAAAGAATGAGATGTCTTGCCATTGGCTGTAATCTAAATCTAAAGACACTAATCCCACAGAGATACATTAAAGTCAGAGAGCCCGTCAGGAAGGCAGATGGCAAAATAAACAATTCAGAAAAAAAAAGCATTAAACCCCTTGCTGGCACCTAATAGTAACACGGGTAGGACAAATCTCACCGGGGTAGGGAACGTTAACAGCCTGTTTGTGACAAAGTGAAATAAAATGATTTGAATTGACACTTATGCTCCCATAAATCCAACCGACACCTCTATTACTGTTTTGACCTGGGACTTCAGCCTTCCCTTGGGATGCCGAAAGCTGCTTGCATTAAGGAGTCAGGCGTGTGATGGAGCCCAGCATCCCTGACACAATTCACTTGCTGCACAGACTCCTATTTCCTGGCAGGCAGGGGGACTCACCTGACAGACCACAGCCTTTGTTCACAGCTCCCAGCCCGTTTCTGCCAATGCTCTGCCCCGCAGGTCTGTCTGCAGGTGCTCTCCCTGGGACTGTGTGGGGCTGAGGCTGTCCAGGGCTTCATTGCTGCATCTCCCTCAGCTTTTTTTAGGGGTGGTTTCCTTTCTTTCTTTTTCTAATTATCCATCAATCAAAGTTTTAGACTCTGTTTTCTATGTCAAATCCCAGGGAAATCTGCAGCTAGATAAATCCCGTGTTTCAGGTCCTGCCTGGTATGTCAGCTACTGTGTCATTGAGAAGGAGCTGAATTACCACCTGCAGGAATTCAGAACTATATGGGGCTGCTATACAGACCCACATCTATTACCTTTCTAATGCTCTATGGGCACACGTTGCAGAACATGCTGTTCTCAGCAGGACACTCTTTGATCTAAGGCTGTGCTTGCTCAGGCCTCCATTTGAGCACTCAGCTGGCAGGTTTCAGCAGGTGTCTCACCTCCTGTGGTTTAGGTGCACTTTCCTGGGAGCTGGTCTTATTTCACAGTGAGAGACAGCTCTGTCCCTGGAGCACTGTGGAGGGAACAGGCATGAAGGGAAAAGTGTCTACTTTTTACTGCTTCCCTGATGTATTTCACTCAACCAGTCACCCTCCATGTGCTCACCACTATGTGGAGTGCCAGAAGACCTGTTGTGCCCAGTGAGGAGAGGGAGAAAAGCCTTGTTGCCATGTCTATATTTTGTATATCTCACCAAAAAAAAAGTTTCCCCTGGTTTTATTCTTCTAGTTTTAAATATCCCTTAAAAAAAAAAGAAAAAAGCCAGCAATTAAAATACAAAAACCTCCTCCAGAGTGCTATCCAGGAAGATAATTTCAAACCAAGATTAAACTCTGCTTCTTTGTTTCTGTCCTTAAAATCTTCTTGCTGCCACACAGGTAATTGCAAAAATAGGCTCCACCAGCTAAGATGATCAAGAAGGCAGAAACACAGATACCTCTGCGACCTCTGACATTTGCCTAGATAACTCTAGTGTCCTTTACTACTATTGCAGTGACCTCTAGGAGCCTGCTCCAAGTCCATTGGCTTCATTGTCCCTTACTGACTTAGGCCAGACCTCCAGAAAGTTTTCTAAGCCTGGAAGGATGAGTATAGTGCAGATGAAAAAACCAAAAAGACATGAGTGTGCTGATGAGAAACAGAATAGCCTAGAGCCTTCCATCTCTAAGCTGCTGATGTCTGCATGGTTAAAAATGAACTACCTAGGGCTATACGAACCCCTGGTGTTAGCCTGAACAATGCATTCACATCCATTTACCTGAAATCTAAATTTGGTTTATAGCATTTCATAACCACACGGAAGATGACAGCTTCTCTTTAATGCTGAATCAGAGCAAAAAGTTTCCAATTTTTATGCATATCAGCACAAAAGAAACCACTTCCACTTACCCAGGAGTACTGTAGATCCATATCAGTTAGGGAATATGTAAAATGTGGCTGATGAGAAGAGCAAGTACAGTTTTCCCATTCTTCTATTTTTGAAATTAAGAAGTCACAGGGACAGAGCTGGTTGTCAGGAAACGGCTTCCAGTCACTCCACAAGTGAAATTCTGTTTCGGAATGAATTGAAATAGTTCCTAAGTTATTAAGTCTGGAAGTGTATGAGCGGCCCAGAGACGCAGAAATAAAATCTGTCCTGGTCTCAGTCTCTTCTTTTCTCCTTGTGTTATCTTTCCATGTCTTCTTGTCCTGAGGTTTTGTCAGCTTCATGCAAGAAGTTAGCGCTTCTTCATCCTCTTCAGAGAGATAAGCATCTTCTAAGGTATCTAAAAATGCAAATTCTTGTCATAATATGTCACAATTCATAGAGAAAGTAGCACACTTTTTTTTTTTTTTAATGCTTTCACTCTATATAATGAAAAAGCTAAGGACCCCATTAAAAAAAGAAATTAACAACAACAAAAAAACTTCCACAAACAAACAACCCCCCAACAAAACCAAAACCAAATAATTATGATAATTAGGGAGATGGAAAGAATTTTGTACTTGGTCAGGCATCTGAGCCAAAAGTGAGATTTATTCTCCATTTGGTATATTCATCTTGTTCCCTCAAAGGTGTGGAAAATTTTATTAGTTCTGCCCATGAAAATTTACTAACTGAATGTCATATTGCTGATAGTTGCAGAGAGCATAAGTTTAGCTGGAAAAGTTCTGGAAGTTTTTTGGACTGTTGCTCTCCCACCCCTTGTATGTATGTTGTAGTTACAAAGTAGTTGCTAAAATCCCTATTTCCTCATGTGTTTCAGCCCAAGCAGTGATTTGGCTGGAGCAGTAGTTCCTCAGATAGTTTAAACTCATTTTGCTAATGCTGGTTTATAAATAATCATATAAACAAATGCATCATACAACAAATGCATGCACTGTTAAAATAGCGTTGGCAAAACAAATTCAGAGGAAGAACTGTTGCACAGTCAGATCAGAGGTCTGTAGGAGACTCCAGAAAATCAGCTGAGGCCAGAATCAGTTCAGAGTTCCTGGGTCTTATGGTCCTAGGCACTCAGGTATGATGAGAGACCAACTTGCTTGTCACACCTCAGACCTTCCTGCACTCGCAGGTGCTGCTGACTCATGGACTAGCCCTGGAAGTTATCTTCCCATTTGTGAATTTTGCCTTTCTGACCTGAAATGTGATACAGAACTAGGAAACCCAAAGTGTCCCCAGCACGGAGGAGCACGCTGTTACACAATTCTATTTATCCAGCATCCCCACTTGCGAGATATACTGTTACAAAACTCCAGCTAGTGTGACAGGAAACAGGTTTTCACACTATGAGGAAGTCAGCGCTGGAGCGGTATCACACTAACATCTCAGTCGGGGGTTGCAAATCGTGGGTGGTGAATGACAGACCAGGACAGGATTGTTTACAGTAATGTTCAATCCAGTGTCATTTGCCAAATGTTGGAAAGAATGCTGATGTGGTGCTGTACTTACTGAGGGGGACCAGAACGTGCTTGACATCTTCCAAGCTCTGTGTACTTGTCTTCTTTGTTCGGACCAATTTCTGCAATCGTTTCAATGTTCCCCTGGACTCGGCTTTGTTGTCTGGTTCTGTACTCTGACAAAAAAATAAAAAAACAAAACCAAGAAAGACATTAAAATTATTCAAACCCTACAAATGAAAACTAGGGGTGTTTATCTTGAGAATGACAAAGTGTTGTATTCAAAGAACTGATCATTGACACAGTGCTTTAAAATTTAGGCTCTTCCTTGCTTTAGACTAATAGGTAAAAAAAGGGAAAAAGGCAACTCACAAGAGACATCAAGCTTAGGCCAGTGTTCACAGTGCTGTCTACATATTACTTTTCTTGAATACCTGAGCATTACTGAATACTTAATTCCAGAATTGTTCCAGAGAACATTTTAATATATGCATCCACTATATTATCCAGAAGCATTTTAAGTGTGCACAGAAATCCCAGATGTGGAGAGCTACTGCATTTAAATGTGCATGGGAGTGTGTTCTGGAGTACCTTTCTTTTTTCAAGACCTTATTTCATGTCCTGGATTAAATGACAACAATGTAAATGACAATTCAAATCTGTGATTGTACACACCAGCAATGTCCTACTGGGAAGCTCCAGGTTTAGATACTGCAGTCCTCTGGAGCAGGAACTTGGTGAACATGCAGCCATCTCACTTATGTCTGCTTACATTAAACCAGCTGCTATCTTGAAAATCACTCCAGAAACACTAAAATTCCCTTCCAACCTGACTCCGCACTTCTCTGTGAGCTTCAGAGATAAATTTCATGCTCTGACAGCAAATAACTTCTATTCCATAGTCATATGCTCTGTTTCATATAGGATATCTGCTTTTCATTGAAACAAAACAAAGAAAAGCAAAATTAGAAATTAGTAAGACTGTAATTTACCAGTGGCTGCTTTTTGGAACAATACTGTCTGGCTTCCCTGTATATTCAGATATTTGATTTCAAACCTTGAAAGGGTTTGTACCAAATGATTTGCACGACCACTTCATCTTGCTCCAGCTATAAACTGGCATGAAGGTTTAATAGCCTACAGCATCTGCTATATCCTCCTCATTTAAGAACAATGGGCTAACACAATATTAGAAATTGTCTTGAACCAAGCAGCACCTAGTGAAATAAACATATACCCACATGCCTAAAGTTACACCCAAAAAAATCTGAAACTGTTTTATTCTTTCAGGCACTGTTATGATAAAATACTCTCAGTTGCATAAAACCTTAGGAGTAGTAGTAGTAGTATTCTGTGTCTATATACACCTTTCAGGGCTTCCTTTTTGGGTCACGCTGATGCTGTGTGATTTCTTTCCTCTTCCAAATTCAAGATAGCAGGAGTGCATTTTTACCTCAGCTAACGAGAGAAACTGAGGTGCAATTTTTCAGTCTCTCATTGTGAGATGTCTTTGCAAAATAAATCACAGTGGTTTAAAACGCTAATATTGCTCTCATATTGGATCTCTTGTAGCAATAATAATTTGTTCACTTATAAGTAACGACACAAAAGCAACATGATGACTTTGATTTATGATCTGGGATTTCCATCATGGAGACATCAAGATAAATGGAAGATAATCTATTCAGATAATTTCATTAATGGCGAACTCTAATCCTCTTTTCCTTAAAAGCACTCATTTCATAGAGTCTATTGTTAGGGAAAAGTCATAAGTGCTTAAATAATAAATGCAGTAACCCTCTTTGATGGAGGTAAAAGCTCATACAGTATCAGCTGGTGGTGAGACAGCTTTTAAATTTAGAGTATTTTATTTTGACTTACCTAGGCATTCAAATATGGAATTTTATCTGCCTATCCAAACATTCCTTGATGTAGAAAAGAGACAATCAGGGGAACTGTGCTTTTCCACAATCTATAAACAAAGCTAACTATAAGAAAATAATTCCCACATGAACAAGAACCAAGAATATTATTGATTTCCCTGCTTAATAGGTTTTAGTGATGAAAAATCATGTCACATCACAAATCAAAATGAATTGTGTAAAAAAATAAATCACAGGCTGCCCTTTAGTTGCAAATAATTTGCATAAAGTGTGCAGGAATACTTAAGCACAAAAATATACATTTCAAAAATGCACTTCTAAAATGCATTACGGAAGAAAGACCTAAATTGTGTCTGATAAACTGTTTCCAGTTTATCAGAAGGTATTTTAAATACCTTAGAAATCTTTGCACAGTGAGATGTTATGAGGATTAACCTGGTGACAGAAATACAGCAATTTGGAAGCTAAGTGTGAAACACTGCTGGTCAGATTCCAGCAATCTCAGTCCTGTTGAGCACTCTCTTTCCTGGGTGTAACTGCATTAATTTCAATAAAACTACTTGCACAGCATGTCACTTCTCAGCATGAAGAATTCAGTCGTGGCACAGTCTAATCTCTGTGATTTTTCTTCAACTGCTTTGCCTTTCTCAAAGAAGTGCAATGATTTAATCATGCCTACCAATGCACTTAAATTCAGAGTACAGTGTAACAGTGAAAAGACAAAAATTAGTGTGTGTTTACTGTGTCCACGGTGCTAATTACTATGGTACCATAAAAATATTTGGAAAGTTTCAGTAATAACCTGGCTGCACATAATGAATATTAAAATAGTATATGATCATAGACAACTTTTTGCTCTGTTTAAAAGAGTTCTGTAAAATGTACCGAATTTGGATAAATTTTTTGCTAAAAAATGTCAGTAAAGCCATGGTCAACCAGTGTATAGAGAAGCACTGTACAAACTTCTTTCATGTGCTCCTGCCCGTATATATCTGACCTTTAAATATTCCCATGATGTTGGTCTGGTACCCCAACTAGTTTAAAATGAGTGTAGAGTCAGACTAAGTAGCCTAGGATTATAGGCAGATTCTGTCCTGGGAAACACAGCGATAATACAATATTCTGTAAATGATAAAGAAATATCATGATTAATAGCAGAGCAATAGTAAAGTATTCTAGAGAAGACAAAGAGATATCATGATTAATAACATGGATATGCAAAAAGATCTTTTCAGCTTTTGGAGAAGGAACATATAGGACAGGAAAAATCAGCCTGTTATTCCCAGCTGGTGAAAAAAATGAACAATTTTCATGGCAACTCACCATTTCACTGTTACCAGGCACACCTGGGCTATGAATGCGTGGTGGGATCCATTGCTCATAGTTTATCACCTAGACAGTAAGAAGAGTAAAATAAAAAACAAACAAACAAACAAACAACAACAAAAAAACCTTACATAAGATGAATAAGCATAATTAGTATCATGTAATTAAATACAGATAAGAGCTCAGAAGTTTTTCAGCCCATTACTGTGTGGATATGAAAGTAAAAGACTGACATACATCAGCTGCCACCCCTGAAATAATTTTGGTATTGTGCTTGCTTGATTTCCTCAGTTATCTGGGACTCAGTAACGTCTTGGAGACATTACAGTGAGAGTGGTGCCATGGCAAAGCCGTTCATTATAGTATGGGATCCTTGGATCTCATCCTAGATCTTGGCTTTCCTTGCTCAATGAACAGGAAAGCAGGAGAAGACTTCCCTCAGCAGCACCCCCCCAGCTGAGGAGCATCACTGATGCAGTTCTGAAAAGGGTCTTGCTTAGTTCACCTCATTTTCCTGGGATGTTGAGCAGCAGGGGTGTGAGTCTGAACTGGATTAACAATGTGGAGAAAATGGGACATTCCTCAGAACTAAGACAAGACTGTTCACACTCTCATTATCTGCCCATAAGCCCCTTGCTGCTCACAGTGTCCTCAGGAGAGGAACACCATGGGAATACACCTTCCTTGGGAATCCACCTTCCTTGGGAATACACCTTCCTTGGGGCACTGCTGCAGTCCCTGGTGGGCCAGCCTGAGAGTGCCTACAGCTTCTCAGGAAAGTAATGAACACTGGCCTTTTTTCTTCATGAATATGAATGACACGTTGAAGGCTGAATGCAACCTAAGGATTTACGTGAGCAATGAGGCATGAAACATTTCTGAAAATGTATTAGCCCAAAGACTGCATTACTTGATATTTTATGTCCTTCCCAATATGCTACAAAGGCTTTGAGCCATCAAGGGAGCACTGCTAGACACGAGTAAATAAGAACAAAGGTATGAAAAATAAATGCAGAAAGTAAAGGTACTTTTTATGGTCAGGTACAATTATTGCAGTGGTGCTCATGCTATATCCCTCAACCTGTACTTCTGTTTCAAGCCCCATTTTCCAGCACTTACAGAATGAATGGAATGAATGAATGTCAATTTAGGAAATGGAGAAGGATTAAAGCTTTTGTGAAGCACTCAGGGAAACTTACTTGCTTTCTCTCTCTTTTTTT
>VWZT01007780.1:785904-826449 GCA_013397055.1 Pachycephala philippinensis
AAAAAAAAAAAAGAGAGAGAAAAAAAAGGAATTTTACTTTTAAGAAGCTGATGATTATTTCCTATAGAGGACTTACAAAATAGAACCCATTGAAACACAAGTGTAGATAATAATAGACAGTTTCAGGATGGGTTTAACAAAACCCCTGAATTCCCTGAATGTCCTTTTTGGTGAACTTGTTTGTGAAAACTCTCACAAAGTAGTTTAAATCGGGAAAGGGCAGGGACCTGAATTTTCTTAGATCAGAGATATTCCCAGGGTTTTATTGAAATGATTAGAAGAAACACTGGACATGCTGGGTATTTCTAGTGCTGTGCCATAACAGGTTCTTTATCTCAATGTGGTTTCTATATTTAACTAGTTTGTTTTCAATATCTACCTACAAATGTGTGTGTCGAAAGCAGGGAAGAGGGGAGAATATATTGAGAGCTTAATTCTATTTTTACCTTTCCTTTGCATTTACTCTAACAGCTGTAAAACAAATCAGACCCTTAATTAAAGTTGGCTCTCTGAGATTAGCAAGTAAACAGTAAATGATTTAAGCAGCTACTAACCAAATGCTTCATTTTCAGACATGGACTTCTGGATGGATCTAAAAGAATTAAAAGAATTTACCATTAGCTGAAAGACAGAATGAAAAAATTAAAGCACGTTTAATCAAATATGGGTATTTTCAAACTAATTCTTCAAAGCGGGGCACAGGGATTTAGCTGTGCTATTCCCACTGGCTTTAATTGGAGTTACTTGTCTCATTCACCCAATCATCTACTCCCACATGCCACACAAAGCTCTGAAAGCATCTGAGGTTTCATTCTGCAGGAATATGTGACTCAAGTTTCCTTCTGGAATGAAGAATTCACACTGGAATCAGGGGAGCCCATCAGGAAGAAAAGAAGAGATATTTTCCTTTAAAAATGATCTGAAGTGCCTGACAATTTTTAGAATTATTGCCTGAAGTTTGGTGACATGATAATGGATTGTACCAAAGAGCTACGTATGAACACACCATCCCCAGGACCCTGAGTGACATTTTATTGCCCCAGTAAACCTTGAGCTTTTTGCACATTTACATCAAGGATTAGTCCTAATTCATACTTCCATCTGTGGTCAGTAGTTTATAGAGGACAACTTGAAGAATAGACTAACTTAACAGAGGGGAAAAAAAAAAAAATCTTTGGATAAAGGTTAATTTGTTTCACTTTATCCATTAAAAACCCAGTGGAGAGTAGTTTATGAGGAGTGGATGAAGCCAGAAGGTTATAGTAGATGAAAGCAGGGCCTGTCTGATCTGTGACAATGATCAGCAGCAGGGAAAGAGCACAAAACCTGGGATCCCTCTCCCATCCTCAACCGTGTAGGTGCTGAAGGGTTTCCTGAGCAAGAGGGTACAGCTGAACAGTTGTGGGTTTTTAAGGAACTGCTCTGTACCCACTAGTTCTTTTTAAATTCATTGGATTTTTTGATTCCAGAATTTCACAAATTAATTCTCATTGTCTAAACGAGGAATACTTATTTTATTTCTGCTACTTTATATAATTTGGTGCTTCCTTGTTGCCCCATTGTAGGAAACAGAGAATGATTAATTCTTCATTCACTTCCTCCAGATCTACATGAAATGTCAATGGGAAAATTTCTGCATTATCAGTGGGAGTGTCATGTTAGGATAGTGATGGCTGGACACAATGAAATAATTTTCATTACAAAATCTTTTCAGGTTGACTCAAACTATTTTCTTCCAACTCATTATTTTTTTAATTGATCAGTCAACTGATCTCAACAACGCTTCTACATTCTGATAATTTGTTTAGAATAGGATTAGGTTGCAAACAGAATAGTATTATTTGCTTTCTAAAATTTGACATTTTAGCTATAGACTGCTATTTTTATTCCTGGGGCAGACCTAGTTCTGATCTAAGCAGGACACTTTTAGGCATCCAGGTGATTTCATCATATTTGATAGAGCTTTGTAAGGCCTACACAGTAGTTTGACTTCCTTTAAAGTGTAAAAGAATGATGAGAAATCCATGAGTAATAGAGTTATGTCCATATCTTAATTAGTGAAATTTTGGGAGGACTTTCACAGAGCCCTGGCTGGTGACATACAGTTGAGATCTCACAGATGAGTGCACACATCTCTGTGTTTGCAGCTGATAAGTTACTAGTGTTTTTATCAGATGACCAGAAATAGATTAAAACTCTTACTTAAGACAAAAGAGCTCTTCATTTTCTTAGAAATCTTTACCCATTTTGAGATTTTTTAGCATCAGACATAGATAACACTGATGTTCTGAATTTAGTGGGGCCCCACCTACAAATGAAGAAAACAAAAACTGACAAAAACTCCAGGGATTTTCATGTCTGCCACAGCAGACAGATAAGATCTGTCTGTGTCATTCCATTAGGCAGGATTTCAGATTTCATCTGAAGGGGACCACTTCAGTAATGCAATAGCCTTCAACCTGAAGCAAAAAAAAAAATTTTCAAAATGAATCCCTCTGCCTGCTAATAAATACTGATCATTAGCCCAAACCATAGCATTGTGTCCATGAATGGATTCAAAACATGCTGCTATCACAAAAATGATTCATAAAATAATGTCTGCCCTGCTTTATCTGAATCATTTTGCAAACTTTTTTTTTACTTGGATTAAAAACACAAACAAACAAACAAACAAAGTCTTCAGGAGATTATCAGGTCAATGGTGCAAACATGCTATAAAATAGGTTACCACTTCAATCTCTCAGAAAAGCAGACATATGGTTAAACCAAGCTCAGATTAACTGCATTTGATTTTAGCTCTCCTGGCTCTGATATTTTGGAAGAAAGATTTGTGGATATGAAAAAGTCATGGCAAAAGAGCTTTAGTTATGCATTACAAGCTCGTTACGTGCTCTTCAACTGCAACATTAATACATGTACTCTATGAGAATGAAAGCAACATTGGCAAACATTAATAAAACAACAAGGATGAAAGGTACAGACAAATACAGTGACACTCTGTAGACCTTGAACTGGTCTCAACTTACTTTCTTTTTTTGGTCAGTGTGTTCTCAAAGTCAGGAAACTCCTTTTAAAAAGATAGAGAAAAAAGGTCTATGAAAATCAAAAATGTTTAAGCCAAATATATTATTTTTGTCACTGAAAAGAAAATGAACTATATACTTTTGCTGTGTGTTTTTTAATATCCACTAACATTTCCAGTCTTTCTTTTTCCAACAGCTGAAGCTGTGCAGGACACAGTGCAGCAGAGAATATGTGTAGTTATGTGTCCTGATTTCAGGAGGCTTCAGTTATCCACGGCTCCCAGGAAGCTGACAACCATAACACCCCTGAAAAACCAGAGAACCAAGATCATACCCCAAGAATGAATATGGTATTTCTTCCATAACGTGATTCTTTTAGAACTTCATGAAGATTAAAATAGCCTCATGTTGCAATGGAATGTGGTTCCCTGACAGACATAGGACACAAGGGTCTATAAACCCAAACGTTCAGGGGAATGTGGAAGAGTGCAGGAAACTGAAAATAAAATTGAAAGCTCTGAGGGGCACCAAATCAGAATCAAACAGCAGCCTGGAGGCAAGATCACACAGCCCCCAGGGCCCAGACAATAAATATTTATACCTTGACAAGGTGTGGGAAGGAGGAGAAGTTACATAGCTGTTGAAAGAGAGAACAAAAAGGTGCCTTGCTGGGCAAATAGTGCCAAAACACCTCAATGCATGTTTGCTGTGCAGTTAACCACGGACTTAAAGGTTAATTTTAACTGTAGGAAACCCTGAGGATGTCACAGAAGAGATCTCTGTCCCTATATTATTGTGATATCTCCTGAGACAGGATATCCAAGCATTGTATCTTCATTGTATCAAACTCTCGCATTTATTTCTTCCAGCCTGGAAAGCAGGAACTGGAATAAAAGTGTCCATGATGATACCACTTCAATCTGTTGTGCAACAAGAGGCATTAAATAAAATAATATAGCCATTCATTATTTTATAAATCTGAAAACTTAGTGTATCTGGACCTATTTCTCATAATATTACGTTTAATTTATTTCCTTCTTGTAACACTAACTACATCTGCATCAATCTGACCATAGTAATTTAAAAATATCATCCAGGTTGCATGATAAAAAGCAAAAACCTGTCCTACACAAAACCATGTAAGGGCATAATTGAGCATTTTATACTTTCCCCCTCCTCCCAGTATAAACCATCAAATATTTTTTTAAGCTTTTTCAGGAAGTGCAATAAGAAAAGGCTGTTTCCCTGCACCAAGTTATTTTAGCTGAGCGTAGGAGGTCCTTTTAGCATGGATATTTGTGAATGTTAATAATTGTATGCAGTTTCAACATCTTTTTTTTTGCCTGTGTCAATTTGTTCGCAGATGCAGATCAAAACAGTATACAGAATTTATCACCCACTTTGAAATAATGTAAGCAATGTAAGATAAATTTCTTGCCGAAAAAATGTCAGCATTTTAGTTTTGGGACAAGTCTTTTCAATAACTCAAATGACTAGATGAGGTACACAAACACAGAGAAGTTAAAAAATGTTTAAAAAGTGATTTTAAGGCTTATTTTAAAGGGTAGTGTCAAAATTTCATTGAAAAATATAAAATATTTGATTTCAAAGAGGTTTGTTAAAGGAAGTATTGTGCATGGAGGTCAGAGACCAAAGGATATTGTAACTTAAAATCTGTATATGATCCAGGGAAAAAATTGGAGACAGCCCCCATTGTGGCCATATACCTAGAAAGACTTGATTCATGTCTTCACACGCCAAACACCTGGTGTGGACCATGAAACAGGGTTCAATCTTTTGCTTCATGACTTGAAACCCGAAATTCCTAAAGTCCGGCAAAGTTGCATTGATGACAGTACATCATTTATTGAGGTGATGACTGATGTGGGTTCACAGGATATCGTGGGATGCAGTGCCAAAATGAAATATGTAGTGGACTTAAATGGCCGTTTAAAAATGGCACCTTTCATTCAAAACACTCTTCCTGCTGTTTCTGAATCAGGTGACTAAACCGGGGTACAAGAATAAATTACTGTGGTTTGTAATTTTTAAAAATATCTTTTCAGCATTGCCTATATTTAAAATTGTATGTTACTTTAATGTGAAACTAGTTTTTAAAAACTTATTTTATTTTAGAATGTAAATTAAGGTTCACCTAGAATCTACTCTCCACATTCTCCAAAGAGCATAATTACCTTGTTTATGGGAACAATCCTTTCCTTCCTTATCCTAAATGTGAACAATCTGTTTCCTAGAAACAAACTGCACATGGGGAAACCCAGCATGATGAAATTATTGATGAAGTCCTTTTCTTCCTGATTTTATCTAATAACTCAGAATTAAGGAATTGAATTAAACTCTCTGGTGCTTCCAAGCTGGCTGAGAAAAGCTGGAGCTCCTGTGTGTGTTAAGACTTGCAAACAGGGAAATGACCCTTTCAGATAACCAGCCCTCTTCTTGCCCTCACTGGAATCAAAGGCCAATTACAACATTTCAGATTAAGGCAGGTATCAGAACTGATTGTGATTTTCCTGGCAACAGTTTAGAATGACTGATAAATCTTTTGGCACTTTTCTGAAATACAAGATAGTCAATCATATCACGGTCAGCAGTTCAAAAATATGTGGATCTTACGACATTTGGTGAGTGCAGTCTGACAGGGTATATATGAAGATGTTTTTGATACTGAAGACCCTTTTCATGAGAAGCTGGAGACAGCTCATGAGGTAGAAGACTGTAACACCAGGTGACAAGAGGTAGAAATTCAGTTTCCCAGTTAATAGTATAGTTACAGGCAAATGGTACCCATGTGTTTCATTACGTGCTCATGGCTACCAGCTGTTTCTGAGGAAGGTCCAATTCAGATTTGCTATGCATGAAGTACAAAAGCAACTCCATAAATCTTTTTCCTTTCTTTCTGAGAATACTATTGAAGCTGAGCAACAGGCAAAGTAACCACAAAGTTAACATGCCAATTCACCAAGAGGATTGAAATCAAAAGGCAAGTGTGCATAACAGGCCCAGGACACTACCACAGGAATCCAGAGTGGAAACATCCCTGGCAAATAATTCTGAATACTAAACGGGTCTCTGGAGTTATGTGAAGGAGAAGAACAGTGTACCTGAAAGACAGATTTTCCATCATACAGGATGTGCCGTTTGGGCAGATATTTGGCCAGGAGCAGAAAGAGCCACGGTTCAAAAAGGAGTGTCCAAAGAGTATGTTCAGTGAATGATGTCCTGCACAGCTTCAGTGACCACCCTGCCCTGCATTTCCCACGTCTCCAGAAGAACTTCACGGCCCAGCTATGATTAGGGCAAATCACAAGAGACAAGTTCACTGCAAGAAAATCACTACTTTGTTGCAATACAAGGAAGAATTTTCTCTAGCCCTAGTCACCCTTTTAAAATGTGAGGGGAGCTGATCCTGGATGCCTGCCCTGTTGATTTTGAAGTTGTATAGGAAAAAGGAAGGGGCAAAGCCTCCTGAGGAGGAAGTGTGCCGTGCCAGGCTGCTCCACCCTTCAGAGATTTAACAGCTCTGTGGAACCTGCTGTGCTTCATCCAACCATTTAAACATTCACTGGAGTCCCTACCTACTTAGCAGTGCGCTTATAGACGTGCATTACTGGATAGTGATGGATGGCTAAATGGAGCCAATAATGTTCTGAATTTATCATGCTGAGGGGGCTGCCCCGCAGCCTGGAACCGAGTGACGGAATTAAAAATGGGAGAGAAGTACAAATGGGCTCAGTTAATAAGCTTAACGGCTTCATCCAAGGTGTAGCTCTAATAACTCACACGCCAGAAATAGCAGATAAGATTACACACAGGCCTCTGGCCTTAGCGACATTTTTCCATAGGTCTTACTGCCGACACGTCATCACTAATCTTGTTTTCCATTTCTAGAAAGTATTTTATAAATAATCGTGTTGATTCTACGGCCAGCACAGTGACACAGCATCCAGCCGTTATTTTTAGTTAAGTGCTGAGCTGAATATTCTCTCAAACCGGAAAATAAAACCCAGAGCCAGCCTTGGGAAGCTTCTTGTTAATACCTAGTGAGCCACATGTGCTTACCCCATTTAGTGTTGTTTTTATTGAGGATGAACTTTATATTTAATGATGAACAAATGGGCCATCACCATAATATCTCCTTTAAGAAAACAAAAATATATGATAAGAGATAGCAGAAACCAAAGTGCTGGATTCTTCTATTCACTGTTATTCCTGCATCTTCATAGACTATACAGCGCCATCCCACAAAACACTGAGCAATGTGAAAGATGTTTTGCTACAATTTCTTCAGATTAATGTATGGGATTGTCTAACCCTACACTAGTAGCAAATCTGCTTCTTCAGGTTGGCTCAAGGAAAACAAAGCTCTGTACTGGATAGGTTGATTATTTTTCTTTAGCCAAATAGTTTACGAAGCCTAACTCTATACCAATACAATGAAAAGTTTGAAGATGCTGCCAAATAAAAAGCAGAATAAAACAAGGAAAAGCAAGAAACAAAAAGCCTGATGTAAACAACCACTGCAGTTTTAGTCTTACACGTTGTGAAAACCATAGCAGAGCACAGTGCTATGGATGTGTCTTTAACGTACCTTGAGAAAATAAATTGCTATTAGTTTTCTATTGCAAAGTTCATTAGGATATCATATGTCCTATTCTGGGTGCAAAAAAAAAAAAATTGCTTTTTTTCATTTTCATTTTACTGTGTGTAAATACTGCTCCTAACAGATGAGCATCTATTGGCCAAGGAAATATTAGTGTAGCAGTCATTGAATATTAAGTTGGTTTGGAGTCACAGCAAAGGGGGAAAAGACTGAATGGATGTAGGAGCTGTACTATAATGTTCATCTTTAGATATTGAGCATATATAATGGCATGCAGTATACAAATACAAATAACTAGAGCTTCCCACAGCAAAGATACTACAGTCATGCCAGGATGAGGTTACAGCCATGTTTCACAACTACTTTTAACTGGAACACTGTAGAGGTGCCCCATTCTTAGAGTGGCAAGGTCACAACCTGGTGATGGGGAAAAACCCTGTCACTCATGAGAGCATCTCCCACTTGTTGGAGGAAAATTATAATGTAAGGACATTTTAGAGTCCAGGCTCATAGATCTGTGCTGATGCTATGAGGAATCATCTTGAGATCTCTGCACTGCTACACTCTCAATACCAGGACCACTATATAAAGTCCCAAGGTGATTATGTGGAAGAGAGGGACATGCACAGAGTGAGATGGTTACAGCAGAAGGGTCTGAGAAGAACAAGTGGTTTTCAGTCCTTTAGCAATTTAACAAGTGCATGCCACAATTCCCCAGCCATTCTGCTATCCCACGAGCTCCAGCACTTTCTCCAAGCAAATGCTGTGTGCAAACCTGCTGTGTGATATTGCAACACCAAAGGCCCAGCAGTCTCATAGGTACATGGTACCTAACCCAAAGTGCATGTGGGTAAAACTTGGCACAATATCTGAAGGGAGGACAGTCTCCTCTGAATGATGAACATCCTGTTTTCCCCTTTACTCAGTCACCAGACTGCATCATACATTGAAATAGAAACAGTAATTATAAGCAAAGGCACATTGCAAACCACAGAACAGAGATTATGAAATGAATAAGATTATGAAATTTAATATACCATGTTAAAGTAATTGTCAAAGCATCATATATTATACCAATAACACACAAATAGGAAAGGATTAAGTAGGGTAACATCATTTAGGAAGGAAAAAAACCCCGGAAGACAACCTTCTTCACACGTTTGCCTAATGAGGTCTTGTAAAATGTCAAGTTTATTCCAGAGGCCATCAGTTACAAAATTCATGCAACTCACGCTTTAGAAATGCATTTTTTTGATTAATAAAAAGGAGAACCAAAGATACCAATAGTATATTCCTTAGAGACAAACCATACCAATATCTGTACCCAGAGTTTTCATCTGCTGTTACTTGCAAAGAGAAATTCCCTTGTCCAGTGCAGCTGCACTAATCTCCCTTTGCTGCTCGCTGTAGAGAAGCTCATGACCTGCTTTTCAAATGTGCTTGTTAGGACTGGACAGAAATCAGGTCATTGGCTACAGAGATGAGATTTGAACATTGGCTCTAAGGAGCCTAAATAGTTGAAACTGGCAGATAAGCCAGCAGAACATACACACACATACAGAGCAATAATTTTTTTGCAAAATGCATTGCATGCTTTGCAATTAAATGTTACTTACCAAAGACAGAGACCTGTCAGGTGGCCCACAGTTTACATGTGTGCTCACTGGAGTGTCAGCCTGGCTGTCAGGAGGGGTTGTATCCTTGGCTTCCTGATGTTCTGGGACAGGCTCATACAAGCTGTCCATCGAGCCCTCCTAAAATACATTTAAACAGAGTTTCAAAGATGAACACTTGCAAACACATTAAATTAACAGTAATTTAAAAACAAAGACTTCTGTGTTATTTGCATAATGGAGTGTGGTTTTCCTCCCTTGTCTTTTGAAATCCTTTATTTAGTTTTTACCTCTAAAAAGGCATATAGAAGTTGATTTTAGTAAGTACCCAAATGCTGGAGTTCCCAGTATCGTGACTTAAACACCACAGGTTGCCACGTGTAAAGCTGAGGGTACAGCAAAAAATGAATATTATGTGCTCAGAAGGAGTAAAGCCAGATGTATATCTCCAGCTGAACACTAAATGAAAATTCCTGTGAAAACTATGAAAACCATATACCATGAAAACTTTTATATGAACCATAGAAATGTTTTATAGTTAGTGCTTCTATGCAGGAAGAAAAAGGTTAGTTTGATGCAGAAAGGTAACCCCGTTACTTAGAAACAGACAGAAACGATACTACCAGCTCCCAGAATTTGACAATTATGGTTTAGGCCCCCAAAATAATGATAACAGCTAGAGTTAAAAATTCCATTTGCATTCAAATTTTTGAACTCTGTTTTAATGCACATGTAAGGTTCTTTTTCTCCAACCACCAAGAATATAAACATTTTAATAGAAACTAAGATTTTTGCATTTATCCCGCAACTCCAAGAGCCGGGATTACATATACACATTGCCATTTCATAATTCAAGAGTTAAGTGAAAGCAGATGGCAAAACTAAAGACACTCTAACTGATGATCCTAGATTTTAGATGTTGCCGTTTTGATCTGCACTGAATATTTTCCCAATGAATTTTGATTACTTATTTTAACCGCATTAATTAAGGAATAAATCAAATTTATAGCAGTGTGACTTACAGCAGAGCAACACCATTGAAATTAATATGGTATATTATTATTTAAAGGCATTTGTTCCTTTAGTACAGAAGATAAACACAGATGTATATTTGAAGTTATATTATTAATATGTAAAGCTTTAAAGGCAATATTTTTGACTGGTGGAGCAGCAGTTCAAAGACATGACTAATTTTTGCAAGCACAGTGTTTATCAATGGATCTTTATTTGCCTCAGTCTGCTAGATTCTTGATAAACCAAAATAAATATTTTGGGAGAAATATTTCATGGTGAACTTCTTGAAAATACTCAAGTTACACACTTGAGCCTATTCTAGGAACTAATGAGTTAATGCTTCCTGGAAAATTGGTGCCTAGTTGATGAAACACATGGAAGTGCTGAACATCCAGCTGAGGCTGGGTTTGACAGCAACTGCATTTTTTTTATTACTGCATTTATTTTTTATCACTGTAAGTATTTTGCCATATAGCAATGATGGTTCAGCCTCCCCATCTGAAGTTGTGCATTGAGCACTTCTAGACAAAAATGATGAGTTTAAAAACTTGTTCCACACACTTCCAGGATTCTGTAATGTGAGATGCAACCATATATTTCTCCCTCAATAGGGAATAATACACGATTTTGGTCAAGAGAGTATTCAATGAAGAGATGGAAGCATAAAAGAGAACTCATGTGAAAGAAAGATTATGAGAGAGCTAAAAAGGGAGAGAAAAGATAGGACAAGGAACAGTAAAAGGAGAGAGTGGTGGTGGGGAGGAAAAGGGTAAGAAAATACACCAAAAGAATACAGAAAGAAAGGAGGGAAGAAGTGGGGAAAAGAGCAAGGATAAAAAAGAGAGGAGAGGGGGAAAGATAAGAGGCGAAACAGAGAAAAAGGGAGAAAGAGCATAAGGGGGAGCATGTGAGGATTAGTACACGAAAAAGGAAAAATGTGAGAAAGGGCTCAAGCAAAAAAGAGAGAAATCTTGTGTGAGAAAGATGGAGCTCAAGGGTATGAGAAAGGGTGGGACATAAGAAAAAGCAAGTGTGCAGAAAAAACAGCAGGTCCGTGTGAAAGAGTGAGGGCACAAGGAGTAGGATGTGCATAAAGAATCATGAGGGCATGAGGAAGAGGATGCATGCAAGTGGAGCACATGGGAAAGCACGACTGCTGTGAGAAAGAACACAAGGAAAAGTGAGTGCACAAGGAAGAGCCAGCACACAAAATAGGGAGCAGCTGGAGAAGAGAAAGAAAGAGATGAGATAGGAAGGGAGAGAGAGGGAATGTGTGAAAGCAAGAGGAGCCATGAATGAGAGTGGGAGAAGACAGGAAAGAGAGCATGAGACAGAGATATTGGATGAGAAGTGAAGTTTCCCTGAGGAAGAGTGAACATAAGGGAATGGAAAGGGTGTGAGCACAGGAGGAAGCACAGGAGTGTGTGAAGTGGAGAGAAAGCATATGAGAAATAGCAAGTGAAGAGCCAGGGAGTGAGAAAGAAACGAGAGAGTGAGGGCACCAAAAAGATGAAGTGCAGGGAAATGAACAAGGGTGTGACAAAGGGAGGACATGGACAAGAAAGCAAGCAAGAAAGCGAAAGCCTGGGAAAGAGTAGCCACAAGAACGGAAAACAAAAAGTTGGGGTAAAGCCCATGGTGTGTGGCAGCATGGCTGCAGGAGAAACTGCCAACGTGTGCAAGGAGGGTGCTGGAAAGAGGGAGGGCACATGAGAAGAGAGGCCACAAGAAAGGGGGAGCAATCCAGAAAGGGAATGCACAAGAAATAAAGAGGGACAAAGAACAAGGAGAGGGGCAGAGAAATGGAGTGAGAAAGCAAGCATCAAGGTGTGAAAAGGATTAAGCACAAGGTTATGAGAAAAGAGTGTGAGGGCACAAGAAAGGGAAAGTGAGGGAAATGAAGGTGTGAGAAAAGGAGAGGGCATGAGAAAGTATCCCTGCATGCAAGAAAGAGTGAAATGTGAGAAAGGAAGTGCGCACGAGATAAAATAAGAAAGCAAATATGACTGTAAGACAGAGCAAGCCCACATCAGAGGGAATGCTCACATAAAAGAGAGCACTCATGAGAAAGCAGGAGGGCACAGGAAAGAGTGGGTGCAAGAAAGTGCAGGGCTGAAGGCAAGAGAGCAGGAGAGCACAAGAAAGAAATCACAAAGGGTAGAGCAAGGGTGCAAGAAAAGCACCATCATGAGAAAGGGCAAGTGCTTGAGAAAGGAAATGTGCAAAAAAGCACAAGCATGCACAAGCAAGGCTGCAAGAAAGTGCACATGTCAGAGAAAGACAAGAAAGAGAGTGTGAGAAAAAGGAAGAAAGAATGTGAGAAAGATCAAGTGCTGGGAAAATATGGCATGCAAAGAAAAGCAGACACAAGGAAGCAAATGTAGCGGCATGAGAAGGGAGTGTGAAGGTGCAGGAATGGGTGTGAGGTCACAACAAAGAGCACGATGGTGCTAGAAAAGAAACACTGGCACAAGAAAAGATGTAATGGCCTTAGAAAAGGCATAGGCACAACAAATAAGTGAATGGACACTAGAGTGCCCATGAGAGAAAAACTGAGCAAGCAGAGTGGAAGAGCAAGAGAAGGGAGAGGGGAGAATCAGTAGGAGAGGGAATCAGTAGGAGACATCGTGAGGCTGTTTAAAAGAAGGGAGAGAGGTCCTGTGAACAGCACAGAGAAGGAGAGTGAGGAAGAGATGGTGTGGAAAAGAGAGATTGTTCAAGAAAGAGAAGGCATGTGCAAGAAAGTGAGTGTGCAGACAGGAGAGACAGTGAAAATGAGGTTGTGAGGGAAGGGGTGAGGACGTGAGAATGGGGGAGACAGTGCAAGGCCACGAGAAAGAGGGGCTGTGAGGAAGGGGATAAGAAAGAGCAGGACAACTTGCGAGAAAGAGTGAATATGTGAGAAATGGTGAGCAGGGAGTCCTTGTGACAAACACAGCTCTCAGGAAAGAGGGAGAAAGGGTGCAAGAAAGTGAGCACCAGGGCATGAGATTGAGTGGCCATGAAGTATTAAGCAAAGGAGAAAGAGTATGAAGGTGCATAAAAGAGAGTGAGGTCATGAGAAGAGAGAAAATGGGTGAGAAAGCAGAATCATATGTTCTACACAAAAAGGATGAGTTTAAAACCTTGTCACACATTTCCAGGATTCTGCAGTGTGAAATGTAACCGTATACATCTCTCTCAACAGGGAATAATACATGACTTTTTTGAAGTAAGAGTGAAGCATAAAGAGAGCATATGTGAAAGAGAAGCATGAGAATGATGAAAAGGAAGAGAAAAGAGCAGGCAAGGAACAGTGAAAGGGGTGGGGGTGGGAAGAGAAAGATAGGAAAGAGAAACAGAACAAGATGGAAAGAAAGAAGGGAGGAAGGGAAGCTTTTGTGGGCTCAGGTGAGTGCAGGCACAAGAGTGAGCACACATGACAGAGAGGGAGAGGATGTGAGGGAAGACAACCAGGAAAGCAAGTGCAAGAAAGAAAACTCACACAGAAAAGCTCGGGAGTGAGAAGGAGACCACCCAAAAAAGAGAAAATAGATCTTCAGTTTTCAAAATTGTTTTCTTTGCTCGATGTTTTTATACTTTATAAGGATATATTTTCCTTGTAGTAATTGCCTTTCTTTGAGGGCAACTCAAAGTATTTACCTGAAATTGAAATTTTCTTGCTTCCGTCTATTTTTATTTTTTTTTACAATTAAGTCTACTTTTATACCAAAACCTGCCAAGTCAGTAAAGTTTTTCATTTCATATGTTAATTCTTTTAGTAGTTCTGAGCACAGTAAACATCGCAGAGGAAAATGAGAGATAGCACAATAAAATATGAACTTAATTCTGGAGTAGTTAGCACATTTTGTTTATCCGTCATGGAATAAGAAATCTTTCTGAAACTCTTTGCTTCAGGAATTTTATGGGACAAAATATCCTAGTTCAGATCTAGAAGAAAATAATTGCCTGTAGCTCTTTCCTTTGCATGATATAATTATCATCATGGCATGCAGAGACTAGGTTGATCATAAGGTGGAGATGGAGCATTTAGTAACGCAGTCAGGTCATTTTCCATCTCAGGTTTAAGGGTGGAATCCTGTGTATGATGGGATGATAGCAATCCAGCTAAAAGGAACAGGGACTATATGGAGATAATTACACGGGAAGCACTGCAAAGTTCAACCAGTCAGATCTCTTTTAATCACACTCCACTTTAGAGGAAGGTCTTTTCCACATTCAGCTAATCCTTCTTTGTTAAAACATATTTTTAAGTTCAGTCCATTTCTGAGTACCATCGTGTCCCAGTAGTCATAGCAGCATTAGCACCTTTCTATTTACTCTATGGTTTCTTTAACACACAGGCTCCTGCTAATTCATAATTTATCCACTATATCACTTTTACTAATACTTGTTCTCTCTCCATTTTGCATCACAGAAACATTAGCTTTTAGTGCCAAGGGCTGTTTCAGTTTATAAAATTAGATGTAATATGGTTTACATTGTGCTGTCAGCACAACTTCAAACCAACAATCAAAATAAAACATAACTAGTTCAATGCTACTGAAAATCACTAAGAGGATTAGACTTCCACTCAGTACTTAACTTTACATTTTACTAGCAAAAGTGGTGGTTAGAAAGGCACCATATGGGAAAGAAATGGACAAATGAAAGGGATCTTGTTTGGCTTAAATCCTAAGAGCAGTGCTCAACTTGAATAACTGATCTGAACAACACTGTGATTAGGAGTGTCACAGCCTTTCTCTACTGGCCTTCTTACACAGGTTTCTGCTATACAAGAGGTTGACACTCCTTAACTATCTGAAATTCTTCCCTGTCTTCATTATTTCTGTTACTAATGCCACTGCTCACTGCCAAATACATAGGACCTGCTTGTTCAGTATTACCTTGTGTAAGGATGTCTCTCACGACCCTCAGATACACTTTCTTATAGAAACTTTACTGAAAGGCAGGGATTGTGAGTATAAGTCAGGATAGGTTTAACAGGTACTGTTCTAGGTGAATTGGTGCTAACCCAAGTGTGTATATCCTTGATACTGGAGAGCTGGTTTAGGAAAACAATGCAGGAAAACTTTTCTACCTTAACTAAAGGACTTCACAATTCAATAATAAATTTGATTTCTCAGATTTGTACGATCTTGACATTTATTAGGCAGTGTATCAAAACAGGTGGTTTGGCAGCATAATTTCTTGTGTTTCATAAAAAAGCAGTGCTTGATTTGGGGCCTCTCTGTATATTGCCCATAATACAAAGAGTATAGTTCTGATTCAATTGTCTGACATGCTGAGCTCCATGAGATGGAAAAGACACTGCAAATTTAGGGTCTAAGGTTGACCTTTTAACATGATATATCTACAAAAAGAAGGATACATTTATCCTGTTGATCATTTTGTAAATGGAAAAGGGACACAAGGTTTTGAAGGCAAATCTAATTTGCCTGCAAATCTCTTGAGATCAAGGCAATAAGTCTGATGCGAAAAATAATCACAGCTGAGAAACCAAATCATTCTGAAGTCAACTCAGGACACAGAGTAGTGCTGGGGAAACACCCCATGCTGGAGCACTCATACAAGGACTCCCAGGTGGTGACAGATTGGAGTAATTGCTGTCTGCCTTCCATGGAAGGGGAGAATACAATTCAGGCTCCAAAGCCCCATCACAACCATCTTGTGGAGGCTGCAGATACTCAATAGTCACATCTCACTCGCTACACTGGCCCATAACATTGTGTCTCTCATGCTAGAACTATGTCTCAGTTTTATGAACAGGTATAAGAGCAAACCCAAATTGAAATTCAACAGTATGAACAGATGTTCCTCTAACTACCCTGATGTTCCACCACCTTGGATCAGCCAGTAGTCTGGTTAAACTTTGTTTTCAAACAGAACATTATTGTCATTTTCTCAGGTTGTAGATTACTTCAACCACTATATTCTGTAGGGTAGAAAGCTATTTTCTGAGCTATAAACCAATGTATTTTAACAATATATGCATATGCACACACACATGTACACACACACCCTCTTCGCAGTCTGCAATCTCGTCAGGATGGGATAAATATTTCCATGAGAGTATTGTTTATTTTTTATAGCTTTTTTTGTTCTGTCAATAGTCTGAATTTCTCTTCCATGGTTTCAGGTTTAGCAGTTACTCCAGATGTTCACTTGATGTAAATCAGACATCATTTCTATTCCTTGGTGGCTATTTGTATCTACTAAGGAACTGTCTCCTATAGCACCTTTAAAAATTGTCTTTAAATCCTAATCATGTTGTTGGTGCTCATTATTTCTGGCTTGACTCTCTTGAAGGGAAAAATACCCTTATATTGATACTACAATTGCTTTGTAACCAGCCTTTTCATGGTCACAGGGTGACAGAGAAAATGTGGCCAGTGCGCATACTTGGATGACCAGCTCATTTCCAAGCTAGACAATCTGATTACTGAAAGCAACTGCCCCGTGTCACAGGCATAGGGGGGACTGCACAGGGCTCTTCCTTTTATGAAACACATTAATGACCTATAAATGATCTTTAGATGTTGATAACTTGTGAGGTGTTTTGCTGGGTGAGCAGAAGATTACCAAAGCGGACAGAATGGCTCCCGTGTAAAGCTTGTAAAGAACGGGGGTTATCTTCTTAGCAGCAATCTTTAAACAGAACTAATTATTTCATTACAGAAACTATCATGGCACCAGCTTTCACTTGTCTGAACCATCCATTATCACTGCAGTCATTACCCCTCCCACAGAAACCCTGGGTGCTGCACACTGAGTTTAACAGGGAAACTGGAACTTGATCTGCTCTCACCCACACAATCTACCTGACATTTCATCTAAATGTTGGTTTCTCAACTGATACAAGGCTCAACACCTTTTTTAAAAGTGAACTACATAGAAAACAAGAAGCTGCTCCAATGGACCAGTAGAACATTGATAGAACAGTTCTTTCCCAAAGAACTTCTGAAATGAGTATTTTCAAGCTGTTACAGATTGTACCACAAAGCCATTGTTAACTTTGTACAAATACCCAGGCATTCACACTAAACTATGATCAAAATTGTCATTGAGTTCCCAGGGAATTATTTTTCTGAGCGACTCTTGTCACAGAATCCTGAAATACCACTGCATTTTACTTTAAGTACAAACCAGCTTTTAATCCTTATGATCTGGAAAACACCAGGACTCTGCACTAAGATAGTATTAGCAATCAGGAGCAACGATTTACGCAAAGCAGTTGCCCTAGTTGAGTTTGTATTAGTGCAGCTTGAATATTGATTTTTATTGTTCTTTCTAAATGTATGGGAAAGGGATCCTAAACATCTGGACAAAAGATGAAAAACGGGCAAACAGATCTACTGTGCTGTGTAAATACAGCAAATATACTCAGCTAATTACCATTACTAATACTGAGCATTGGTATTGGCAGATGGTTAAGCTCTTAAAACAGAAACAGTTTCCGTGGATTTCCTATCCTGATTTACCTGTTCATTCTGAGCAGTTGCCTTGGGGCAAGGAAAGAGAAGAAAAAACCAAAAAACAAAAACAAAAACAAAACCCCCAAAACCAAAAACAAAATAAAACAAACAAAAGAACCCCACAAAAGAACAAACTAAAAAAAAAAAAAAAGCATCCCCAACTAAAGAGGATCTTAAACCAACTCCTCCGCCTGTGTGCAAATATTGCCATGACTAAATTATCCCTGATGACTATGTTTTCATGTTTGGCTAATAGAAAACTATTGCTTGAAAAGTTCTAGCTGTTCTCCCAAACTCCTGAAGAAGGAAAACAGATACTATTATCTAAAAAAGAAAAAAACCCTAGTGTAAAACAAATAATAACATACATATATTTAGTAATTTTATCTTACTTATGAGGTGTTTTACTGTACTTGGATTAAATGCCTCATGACTAAATCTGCATGGTTTTGCAATAGTCACAGATAGTGCATGGCACATTTATTACATTCTCTGCGTTATATTTTTACTGAATCATATTTTGCTACATACAATTTCTTACACAAAAACTCCTTCGCCTAGGCTAGAGAGACTCGCTGTTGTTACACAACCTTTGCACCGTCTGTGATATAAAACCTTCATTATTTTTCCATAAAAACACATCCACCAGTTCAGTTTATGAACTCAGTAACCCACTAAATAAAAACATGTGTGTGTACACTTACCAGAGAAAAACAGAAAAGATTCATGTTGGTATTGAGATCCACTCCAGCACCCTAAAATTCTGCTCCACAATCTCCTGCCGCACAATGCAGTTCCTTCTTGCTCTCCCAGCTGTTTGTACATTTCTCCCTGGAGATTACAGCAAGATAAAATCCCTGCAATAATCCACTGGATTCAGAGCCCATTATCAAGTGAGACAGGCTTCCTCAGGCCAATACAAACTGTTCTCTGAATTAAAAAGCAATGTTTACTAGCAAAACAGAAGCACGGTCTGAATGATTTTCATGAACTCAGAAAATGCTCTCTTGCAGGCTGTTGTTTCCATTGAAGTTTATCATCTAAGAGAAATAAAACTCTTTCTGCCTGAGACTACTGCTCCATACACCTAACTCTGAGGCAAATCTTCTCAGTTTACTGAGATTATAAAAAGAGAGAAATTCTCATGAAATGCTGGTTTCCTATACCCATGAATTAATATACCAAATTCAGTTATTATTATTGACTACATTTTGAATGGAAGCTTCTTACTTACAGACCTTGGGAAAAAAAACTTATGAGCCACAAACAAATTATTAAAAATATCCATAACCAACCAACCAAAAACCAAACACAAACCTCAGATTGTAGACCTGTACTCGAAAGAATAGTTACCAAACTGCTGCCCAACATGTTGGTTGCTTGAGGATGAAAATGAGGATTAAACCAATTTCACCATTCGAAAACTTGGCAAATCTGGAAAATAAAAAAATTGGGAGTGGTCAAAGCTGATCCATGGGTTATAGTGAGAGGTATTATAATGTATACAGATAAGCAAGCAAAGGAGAAGCAATTCTGGAGAAAAACAGTAGTCTATGTAACTAGCTGATATAAATCAGGAAAATTCCATCACCTGTAGTGAGCAGAACTGTCTAAAAAAGAATTAAAGCTAAAAGTACAGTCAGTCTCAATTTTTTCAGGTTATGAAATACCTGGAATTAGACTGTGTTTGGATGATATTGCCTACCAACCCACAATTAATTTCCCATAAATTAATTTCCTACAGCTTTTATGTGGATGCGATGAAATTTGATTATAGGAACAAGCAGCAATTTGTACCGAAGAGAGAAGCTGATATTCACCACAAATGCAGAGGCAGTGTCATTTTGTGAGCAAGATCTTGATTTCCTTTCTCTGGGCCCACAGCTTTATATTTGTAAAGGACAGGCATCTCTTTCATCACTCCTACTTCTGACTGTTTCAGTTTATTCTAGTAATTTTGTAGTCTGAATCTGCATCCCAGCAAATGTGAAATGTCTGTACCTTGGCATGATAAATACATTTTAATGTACGTTGGTTTCTATCATGAGCAAAACTCAAACAAGCCTCACACAAACAAACACAGATAAGATTCAGGATTTTAAAAGGAAAAATCCTTAACTTACACTTTTCCAATTTGCTTTGAAAATCTACCTGAACGCTTTTCCCAGGCCTTCTTTTCAGTTATAATTTCAGGTTGGTTTCACATATTAGTAAAGTAGGGTTGGCTGTGAAGAGCTTTATGACAAAAGTTATCATTTAGAAGCAAATTAATGAGAGACTTCTCATTTACTCCTCCTATAAACTTGAGGAACAGAAACAGATTTTGTCAATTACCACCTAGTGACACAAAAATAGACATTTGAGAGACCAAGCTTGCCACAGATGTGCTTGCATTTGCTTTATGGCTCACTTGCTAGTTTCCTTGTGAGGGAGCAAGTTCTCATCCTTTCTGTGCCTCAGGTTCTCCAGCTGGAAAAACTAAACTAAGAGCACAAACCTCATGTGCAGAGCACGATGAAAGTAATGACCAAAAGCACCCTTTCCCAGCTACAGAGAATTACTTTTTTTTCTTTCTCTTTTTTTTTTTTTNGAAAACTCCAGGAAGACTGAAGAGCCAGTAAAATAACAGTAAGTAACTCTGAATGTCTCTTTCACTCAGACTGATTTAATTTCTTGATTTTGGATTGTAGCTTTCGAGGTGATTTTGCTGTTTACTCTAAAACCTCTAGAAAGAAATTTCTTAATTTTATACCACAGATCCTCAAGGTACAAGTAACTAAAAGGGCAGACCTTGCACTAAGATATTAATATTTCATTTCGCTTATATTTGTAGACAGGCATAAAAGAGAATAATTTAAGAATAAACATTAAAATAGAAAAAGAAGCCTGCATCTACAGTCACAGATACACATATATGGCAAGCAACTGTGTAGGAAGGCAAGAATGCACATGTTATTACATGGTTTTGGGTACTGTCCGTGTTAAAACTCTTCTTATGAAAAAGTAACACTTCAGCTGTTTATTATTCAGTGATACAGCCTTCTGTGAGGGTCAAGTTTGTTGATAGGCCTAAACTATACATGACATTAGACTACTAGATAAATCACAAACTGTAAGGAAACACCTACTAGAATAATAAAATAAGAAGCAACAGCTTATTATCAGGATGAATAATATAAATAAAATACTCAGCAAGAGTTCATAATGCCATTTGATATCACAGCTGTCTGTGGAAAGAATTTGAGCTTCGAAAATAATTAAAAAACAGTAACTAAATAGATCAGATTTGAAGGTAACATCAGTGTTGTGACCTCTATGTATATTTTATCTGGTATAAATAGAGCACTTTGCTGCAGCAGTAGCATAACAGAACAGCAAACCCACATTAAAATGAGGGGACAGGAAAAAGTTTTTTATCAAACACTTGAACCTTCACTTCCCAGCTTTAATCTTGCATTACTGTTAGCATTTAATTATTTTTCTTCACTGCTGCATGATTTCTACATGCTTGGGCTCTACATCCTTAGAAAAAGAACAAAAAGTTGAACAAATTGAGACTTTCATATATTGAGTTTTCTATTCCTGCGCAATGAATAGACTTCGTAGCTGAGGTCTCAAGGCATCCTTGGCCTTTTCAGGAGACTGGATTTCAGCTGTGCATTCACAGTAAGTGGCAATCCATAATCTAACGTGGCATACAAGCAGTAAAGGTCGAGCCATGGTGCAGGTACTCACAACTGAGCCCTAGCTCCAGGCTCCCCTTCTCATGACAGCCACTCTTCTGGTGCAGCTTCATCTTTCACTGGGAGAACTCATCAGCAGGGCTGTGTAGTTCACAGGTTTCTTTGTGTGATGGACAAAGATAAAATAATGTATTAGTAGTTGTTAACTTGGACACATTTCAGTAAATCCGGAAGTAATATTTACTCCTATTTTCTTCCTCCTCTGTTTTTTCCTCTTACAGCATATCAATCCCTAATTAAAATGTACATCTACTTTTCTTCTGATCATCATTTATTTGTCATATGAAAGCAACAATGCTACTGCCTGACACAATCTGAGTGTTAAACATGTAACTACTCCTGTGCTGAGTGGTCACATTTCTCTATTTACTCCACATAAAAGGCTGAATTATTACTTTATCATCATTTCAAGGTAAACATAGTGCATTGCTACTATCTTGGTGGAAGTGGGAGATTTAGAAATTAAGTCAGAGGCTTCCTCTTGGTGTCCCATTTCTTTGGAAAGAAGAACTTTCAGCACTTACTTTCATCCAATGCCTACTCCATATCCCACATATTCCCTAACATGTGAGGGCAATCCTGCAGGTGCACACTGGATAAAACCCCTGTCTCCTTTCACCTCCTCCTGTTCACTTCCAACAGGAAGGTGACAAAGCGGTTCTGTGCAGAGCTGTGTGATCCACAACCCATGGCCAAGTGCTCCATGAGCAGCCCCTTTTTGAACCTGGGAGACTGCTCCTATAAGACCAGTTGAACATTTTCTGTTGTGCACATCCTCTGAAGACACTCCAAATGGTAGAAATCTCCATTTCAGACCGCAAACAGAATAGTGTCTCTGAGACAGAGCTACTAACATTTGATGTTCCTGAATCAGAGGTTCCAATCAGTGGCTCTAAATTACATCTACTTAATAGTTTGGAAAGGACCCATGAAGTACCACCTAAAAATCTGATTCCTTAAACGGTATTGATTTTTTTTTCTTTTAGAATCTCCTTCAATTTAGAGGCAGCTTCTTCATTTCCTCCTTTTACATTCACCAGCTAATTAAAAATTGGTAAGGAAAAAGCTTCACAGTCCTCCTCACCTCTGCCAAATTGCAATAGTCTCCTCCTCCTCCTCCTCTGAAAAGACAATCTTACAGATGTGGGGATTAATTCAATACAGCAGTTTTTACACTTTCGCAACAAGGATTTTCAACAGAGTTTAGCTCAGTTAGAGATTATTTTAAGCTTACTCAACATAAAATGCTATAACATTTACTTCAGCCCAGAAAATCAAGCAAATAAAGAGAAGAACAGCCAATATTCCCTAACTTAAAATCAAATAGGTAAGTAAAATGCTTTCACAGTTTCCAGGATCCAAGAGAAGCTCTGTGCCTATTAAAGTCACTGGCAAAATTCCCATCAAATTCTCTGCAATCAGAATTTCACGCACCTTCTCCTGCTAACTGATCACATTTAATCACAGCATCACAAAAGCCCATGGTGTTTTCCATATGATTCATTGTAACATTCAGCTACTCCTTGAGGCTCACATTCTTTTCAGGATAAATAACCACATTGTTCTTTCCCTTGTTCCAGAAGACTTAATTTTGTTTTTCAGAGCATTTATATTTTAATCAAAGGAAAAACTGCTTCTCTGTTTTAGAGAGGAAATGTATATTTCCTAAACAGGAGGACCAAATCCTCTGCTCTATAATTTACAGAAACTCAGTGAATCAGGCCCACACATTCTTTATTGCTATCTAGCACTATACTGCAATTTAGAGTGAAAACTGCTAACTTCTATCATCAGGTCAATTTATGTATTATCAGACAAAACTGATGTCTACAGTGAATTATGGGTATAGGAGTCATTATCTTCCCGGAGCACCTTGAAAATGAGATGTCTAATCTCAGTAATGTAAGTTTCCTGGTTAAATAAATCCCTTGTGCTTAGTAATTCTATGCATTTATAGAAAAGATGTCACCCCCCCCACACACCTCCTTAGACTTTAAAAAACATTGTAAATCCTCAAGGGGATTTGAATCCTCACTAAACAGAATTGATTTCTGTACTTACTACTTAGTATTCTTAATCACACAGTTCGTGCATTTTTGTTATGTAATAGATTGGGAAATTCAAAGAACCAGCCTGTTTTGCAAACATTTAGTTTTCCATCACCCCACTTCCCTTTTACTTTAATGGCTTTATTTTTTTTTTTTTTTTTATTATCAAGATGACAGCACCCTGCTGGAAACAGCTCCAAACAATCAGTGCTGCCCTCTAAGTTTGCAGCCACCCAGGCCTGGTGTGAGCAGTTAGAACACAATTTGGAAAGGCTAGCAGAGGTTTTCCAATCCACTCTGCAAGAAGGATTACCTCTCCCCTCTTTCCTATGAGAATTCAGGTTAAGGCCTGTAGTCATCTATTTCTCCCTTGAGAGCGTGATCCAAAGCTAAATGAAGCCAAAAAGAATCCATCTATCGATCTGAGCATTTCTGGCAATTTAATTCAGAGTTCCTCTACCAATTTATGTGTTATGTAGGATAGAGCCTGAGGACACATCTTTGTCGGTGACAGGACAGTGGGACGGAGTTCACTCCCAGCAGATTTGCTGAGAGCACTGAGCTGTGTGGAGCTGTGAGCATGCTGGAGGGAAGGGATGCCATCTGGATGGGCCTTGACAGGCTCGAGAGGTGGGTCTGTGTGAACCTCATGAAGTTCAGTTCAAAGACAATGCAAGGTCCTACCCCTGGATCAAGGTAATCCCAAACACAAAGGCTGGGAGGAGAATGGATCCAGAGCAGCCCTGGGAGAAGGACTTGGGGGTGCTGGTGGGTGAGAGGCTGGACATGCCCCAGCCGTGTGCTCTGGGAGCCCAGAAACCCCCCGTGAGCTGGGCTGCATCCAAAGCCCCGTGGGCAGCAGGGCAGGGAGGGGATTCTGCCCCTCTGCCCCGCTCTGCTGAGACCCCAGCTGCAGTGCTGCATCCAGCTCTGGGCTCCCAGCACAGCAAGGACAGGGACCTGCTGGAGCCAGGCCAGAGGAGGCCACCAAGGTGATCAGAGGGATGGAGCAGCTCTGCTGTGAGGAAGGGCTAAGAGAGTTGGGGTTGTTCTGCCTGAAGAAGAAAAAGTTCTGGGGAGACTTTAGACTACCTTCCAGTACCTGAAGGGAGTCTACAAGACAGGCAGAGAGTTTACAAGAGCGTGTGGTGACAGGACAATGGGGATCAGATTCAAACTGACAGAGAATAGGTTTAGATTATCTGTTAGGAAGAAATTCTTCCCTGTGAGTGAGGTAAGGCCCTGGCACAGGTTGCCCAGAGAAGCTGTGGCTGCCCCATCCCTGGAAGTGTTCAAGGCCAGGTTGGATGGAGCTCTGAGCACCCTGGGATAGTGGAAGGTGTCCCTGCCCATGGCAGGGGGGGTTGGAATGAGATGATCTTTAAGGTCCCTTCCAACCCAAACCACTCTGTGATTCTGTGATTCTAGGACAGTCTATCCTAACTTGTCCCCACTTCCTGTGGCCATAGGCACCTATTCCTGTTCCCAAGCACCGCCTCATCTCCAGGACATACCCACAGATGGCTGCTGACAGCACCATGCTCTGAGTGAAACAGGAGCCAGCTGGTTCTCACAGCCCACCCTCCACCCCTACACCTCCATGAGTAGCCTCTCAGCAGAAGGTCCTATTTTGTCCATACCACCATATTTTCTGCTGTTTTCAGGGCTGGACCTGGTTCTTAGCCAGCCAGTTCGGATTTGCATCTGCCTATATCTGGTGACTCAACACCAAATTAAAAATAATCTTCTGTCCTCAGGAATCTTCCCTGACACTCTTTGACATTCTCTCTCTCATACGAATCAGGAGGAACTCACTAGCAGACAGTGGGGCTGCAGCAGCATCAAGAATAAAACAAATTAAGCCTAACAATTACACTGGTGAGCTCCTGGCTCATTTTCTCATTTTCTTATCAGGTTTGTGTGAAGACTCTCCTTTTTGGAAATCAAAATTAGGAACTCAGAAATTCCTCATTTAGTTTCATTTATCTAACCCATGGATTCTTAGCTGATTTAGATATGTACCTGCTGTCTGCAGCCTATCCTTTTATATATCATTCCCAACAAATTCTGCTGTACAAGAACCACCTTTTGATTGCACTGATTCTAACTTAGATTCAGGAGCTCTATAAAACCATTTTTCTGGTAAAACAGCAATTCTTTTATACAGCCTGAGAAGACCAGCAATCCATACCGGTTAAAGAGTACAACAGTGCAACAGTTGCTGTTGTGTCAAATAAAGCTTTTCTCTAACACTCTGCAACATAGAGTTCAATCTCTACTTACTAAAATCCAATGAGATTCTAATATTCCAGACCACTTCCGAAGACTGAGTACCAATGCACCCAGGAAGTACGAAAGTTTTTTGAAAGACAAGGGTCTAAACACTTAAAGGCTGCAAATATAGTCGTGAACTGGAATAGACCACATAAAATAGTTCACGCTTCAGCAAGAAATAGATGCTGCCCACAGAGCACTTCTTCCCACCTTGCTGTCTTACACAGCTTAACAGCTCCACACTGTTTGGATGGAGCATTTATATCCTTTGAAGTTGCTCTGGATAGATCCTGAGCTGGTGGATATTAGCAAAGCTTCGTATTTCTCATCTGGGCTGTGCCAGCTGATCCAGTGTCCCCAAGCCGTCCCACCCGGGTAGCTAATCCTTAGGACAGTGTTATTTTTTAGAGGCAAGGAGACATCAACTGACGCAGTGGCAATTTGAGCTGTTTACATCCCTGTGCATGTGATTGCAGAGCCTCCAGCTTGGAGTGTCCTCGTTTTTGACTATCCACGACCCTGCTACACTGTCTTACTGCCTCTCCATGTGTTATAGCACTTTCCATCACTCCTACAAACATACTATGCCATGTGAGAGACAAACTCTATTTGCCTTTTATGGCCCCTTTGAAAAAAATGGCAGTTCTCATGCCCGATGGCAACTCGTGCCTTTATGTACCTCCAAAATATGACCCGTCTGTACCAGCTATTACTGGCTTTTATTAAGGCAATCAAATATGCAGAAGAGGCCAGCGTTAAGGCGAAGAAGTTCATACACTCCTGTCAGGACTCCTGTAAGAACAACACATGGTTGGCGTGTTCTAAAACATTTAGGGAAAACAAAATTTAAATTTGATTATCACGTCCCATCAGTAAAAAATTGCATCGGCTACACACTGTCTGCACCAGCCGCATTAAACCAGGCTTATGCAGTGGGAACAGTAGATGCCATCTGCAGCCCTAGAATAATCTTGGCAGCACACCAGCACATATTCATTTCTGTGGAGAACAGCCTTGCTTGCTGGAGCTGAGTCCTCATGGTACCTCAGATGGCCAAATTGTCTCAGAGCTAGTAACTGGATATTATCACTCATTTAAATCATCCTAGTTAAACAAGATGCTTGGAGTTGGCAGTTCCAGAAACTTTATAAAGGTTGAGCAGGGTAACCTTTCTTGCCCCCATGCCCTGATTTAGCAGAACATGATTACCTCAGGCAACTGACCAAAAGCCTGTGATGGATAACTTGAAAAGTGGAACATACATGGAAAGAAAAAAAAGTAGACAAAAAAGCCCCAAAACAATACAACCAAAAACCTGCTGCTGAGGAAATCTCAGTGTTTTTCTACTTTAAGTAGAACAGAGTCTTTCAACAGGACAATTAACATCATCCTAATGAATCACAGACAAATTGAGAGGGGAGACAGGAGAAAACACAAGGCAATATTTCTGTTTGAATAGGAATTTATACCTGGATAGGCTAACTTCTTTTAATTTATGAGACCAAGGAACAAGCAGGACAGTTCTTGAGGAAGGCTGGCATCCACCAATCTGCAAAAAGGGTATGGACAACAGTTACAGTTACAGTTCAAAGACTTGTACATCAAAGAGTGATCCATTCCCCTGTGACTCTCCCTGCTCTTATTTCACTCAAATTCTTCAAAGTGGGATTCAGTGGAATAGACGACTGGTTTTTTATCCTGGATAACCACGAAACAGCCAAGATTTACTCTAACTCTATTGAATCCACATGTAGTTCAAAACCCTGTTACCCTAATAACACCAAAAGGAAAACTCTGCTGTATGTAGAAAGAAATATTCACGAATAAACTCCAAATAACCATCAGGAACAGCTTAGTGAATCACACACATATTGGTTTAGTGCTATAAACTTCTAGAAGCAGTTTTACCCAGGATAGTGTGTAGGTGGGACTTCAGAGGTGGCGCTGCTGGCCATCCCTTCCCACCTTCATCACAAGCACTCACATGGTACCAGAGGTATCAGACCTAAAACTTCACAGTCTTTAGCACAGTTATCCTTCCAGTATCCCTATGGCAGGGATTGTAGCCCTACACCAACGTTGTCATACAGTTGATTTTATTGTCTGTATCACTAAAAACCAACATCATATACACATCACCCAGCAGTCACTGATGAGGGGATGTCTGAAGCCAAAACGCTGATTTTCAAATCTGTCGTTTCAGTTTCTTCCTCACTCTTAAGATGCTTAAAGATACTTGGAAATGTAAAGTCTGTCTGTGAGAAAATTCAGACACTGTAGATTTCTTGACAATACTTAGCAGCTAGACAGCTATCCTACATTTAAGCTAAATTAGGATCTATAATTTATGCATTCATGTTCCTATGATACCTCTGCATTGCTTTCTTCAGAGTAACATTACCCAAGGAAGATTTCTAGAGAACGAGGGTAGAGGAGTGGGCAGGACTTGTCCTTCCTGCCGCAACCCACCAGTCACAGCATCCTTTCTCCCTAGGGTTCAAATTTTCTTCTTTTTTTCTGTTCTCCTCTTCTGTGTGACTTTGCCAACCACCAGGTGACTTTCTCCTTGTCCAGAACCTTGAATCAGCTGTTCCGCTTTATGCAGATTAATTAGACACCAGTGGAGCTCAGGAGAGGTGTGTGTAGGTGTGTAAGTGTTTGTGCATGACTCTTTGGCCTGGTTGCCAGAGCAGTCATTTGACAGAGGACACAGTCAGATTCCCCAGTCAGAGCTCCAATAATCATTAAATATTGAGTTCACTGGAATAGAAGTGAAAATTGTAGCATCGAGTAAAATAAAATGTTTTGGAGGACAGGCTATACATGCTCAGCTAAGAAGTCTGCAGAAAACAGAAATTTGAACCACCCACCAGAGTTGTAGATTTGTGTACTGAGCATCCAGCAAAGACTCTTGTTCAGCCTCAGAATGAAACTGCAAAGAGCCTAATTCTGCAGTTAGTTTGTAAACTGTGTAGTATATGTAGTACAATTGCCAATCTCTTATTTTCTTTATTACTTCTAATGTATGACCTCTTGAGGAGCAAAGGCTGGCATGCATCTTACACTGTCATCTCCCTCTGCTCACTGCTTCCTTCCTTCCTCCGATCTCTGGGAATTTCCAGGAGACAAATGGTGAGGGTGAGGAAGGAGCCATTTTGAAAAGGCAGTGGCAAAGCCAAATGCAATGAGCTGATTTTTGGTAGCTTGCTGCTGTGTGTAGCATTAACCACAGGGAAGTCAGTCCATTTTGTCAACAGTGCCTTGCTAGAAAAGCCCAGTTGGATTGAGTGGATGCAGGGAATCTTATTGGAAAGAAAATGACGGCACTATGTGAAAATTGAATAGCAGAGGATAAATGTGTGTGCACATATCCTAGCCCAGAACTGGAAACTTTTACCGCTGTAAAAAGTTTCTACTTTACACCACTGCAAGTGGTGTCAGCCATAGCCAGTTTTGCTGGGTGTCTCTTTACACTTCCTTAAAGACAGCATATTATTTATCTGACAGACACCAAGCAAGGCATAATATATGATTAAGGGATTAGGTAGTCAAACAGAAAAAACACAATGTGAGGGCTGGAATTATATTTCTGAATATGACTAATAACAATTTCAGTCACTGCTGGAGATGGGATACTCACCTGCTCATGACCAAAATCTCAGTACACCATGTCTGCTTGTGTGGTCCTAAGTACTCCAGAGATGTTTTCCCATTTTCAAATGGTATCCTACATCTGCATGTTACCTGTAAATTTTATCCTGATTGTAGTAGCAGAAGATAAAATAAAGTCCAGCCTACAAAAAGCAACTGGGAGCAGAGATTAATAGAACAAAAGCTAGGAGATGAGAAAGAGATCTGTAGCAAGAATTTTCAGTGGAAACTGAGACAAAAATACCATGTAACAGAGATTCAATGCAGATGTCTGAGAGGTCCAGGCTTTCATGCAGAAATACTACTGAATTTGACAGAAAGATGTAATGGAAAAAATTTTAATCAACTTTCCACTGTCAGGATTAAATGCATACTCTTTAGGCAGATAAATCTTTGTGTGTGTACCTATATATACACACACACACGTATATACATCTAGAGAGAGAGAGAAAAACTGGATTCCATAAACTGGTTTGTGGCAACATCTAGAAAACCTGCATGTACAGACCTGCTTTTCTCTTTATTTTCTTCTTCTTTTTTTTTTTTTTTTTAATTAAAATGCATGTTATATTAATGGGCTTCTACTAACAAAAAGAAGAACTACTCTGCAACAGCATCTTTACAGAAAAATCACAGTACACTTGCCACTTGAGCATTACAACTTCGGATTTGTAGAAACTCAAAAATCACTGAAAAACTACTGCAGTCATAAAATTCTGCTAAATCCAAGTGCACAGATTAAACAGAAGTGTCTAGAAAAATTGCCAAAGCATCCAAGTGAAAACAAACATGAGGGGGATATAATTACAAGGGATAACAAGACTTTGGTTGTAATCTCTTGCATGTATTGGTATTATCAGCTGAATCTTTGGATAGGTCTGATCCAAAGGCTGCTAAATGTTAATGAGGGTATTCCTTCTGATTTTAATAGGTTCTGAACTAAATCCTAAACCATTTCAGTTGTGTGATGTGAAACATGGTGGATGAACATAAACCTTGCATGGCATTGAGTATCAAAACCAGTGTCTCCTTATTCTTTATTTTTAATGTAGCAAAAATAGCCTTTTTAGAAATAAAGACTCCAGATAACAAATTTTTCAGCAGTGCATTTCTTGAGTCCATGCACTCAGACTTTGGCTTAGATGTACTATGATCAATATTTCCAGGTGAAGCAATTAATTTCCTCTGTTTGGCAGGTGAACAAAACTCTTGCAATGCAACTTTGACTTTCATTTTAGTTGCAGTCTGTTATTGCTAATGAAAAAAAATACTTCCTAGCTTTTCTAATGTATCAGCTGGATAAACTGTTAACACTTAAGAACTCCCCAGGCAGTAATGAATGACACAGTTTTCTGTGTTATCCCTGATAAAGTTTAGGATATGGAAAACAGCTTAATCCTCTTTCTATACTCTCCCATCTGTGCTTTAGAGCTACCACAGTAAATTACTACATACTGAAGCACTGCTTCAGATGCAATTTCATATTTTCAAAGCTGAGATAATTTTACTCCACAGTGTATTTTTTAATCTTTGTAAAAAAAAAAGTAAAATGTTTAAGGAAGCCAGGTCAGATAAAACTGTTGAATTTAAGAGACGGATGGTAGTTTTCAGTGAAGTAAACCTTTTATAAAGGTTACTTGGAACACAGCGTTAAGCCAAATAAATCACTTTGTTTACAGAAAATCTGCAATGTGAAGTGTGAAGATTTAACTCGATTGTAATCTGTTGTTAATTATAAGACAGGAATAGTAGTTGACAAATATGGCTTGAGGCGCTCATTATTGTACCTTAAACATGCTATTGCCTTGTCTAATGTCTTTGATCCTGCTTTCATTCTGCAGAATGATTTTACTTGGTACAGTTTTGCCATTAACCTGCTCGGTCACAGTTAGGGCTCATTTCTTTCTCTGTGAGGAAAGCTTAAGTTTTGTGTTGGATTTCTACACATTTTATCAGATGTGCCTTTTGCTGCTGTCTAATCATTAAGGATAAAGGGACTGATTTAGTATCTATTGGAGTAAATTGACTGACTCAGTTCAGAGGCTGAGCATAAGCAGCTGCTCCAAGAGTAGAAGTGAATGCAGTGAGAGATATTTTATAAACTTCTCTATCTTGCATTTTTCTGTATCCACATAAAACTCCACACTCAGTAAACTGCAAAAACCCGTCAGTCCAGTATCTTGCTCAGGTCTCCATATGGTTGTAGAACAGCTGGTTCATGTTAAGCCTTCACAAAACTGAGATTATTTTTGCAGGAAGCAGCAGATACTTTGAAGAATCTGCAGCCATAGTGCAGCATCTAAAGCAGCCAGCCACAAATCATCAAAACACTCTGACAGAGTTCCTCTGTAATCCTTTGTTACTTTGAATTTCAAAACAAAATCTTCCTACCTATCCTATGTCCTGGGACTAACCTGAAGAATAGAGGCCATCCCATCTGGTGCCAGCTAAGCAAACATCTGTCACCTCACAACCGGATTATGGCAATCCAGCACTTTCTCTAAAACCTGTCAATTGCTTCTAAGACTAAAAGTTGTCAAACCCGAGTTTAATCTCCTAATTCAGGGTGGAGAAAAGGGTCCATGGACTTTTCTGTGGGGGCAGGAAATCCTGCTCTGCAGAGAGCATCCTGCTGACATTGAAACAGAGTCGCTTCCCCCTACATATGCCCAGAAGAAACTCCTCCTGTTTGTTTTATTTTCTTTAGGCCTTTGCCAAGTGCTGGCTGCTGGGATTGCAGAGGAACGGGGTCTCATCTCCATCACCCGACCCACACACATCTACTCCTCCAGCGTGATGTGGGGTGGGTGGTGAGCAAAGAGCACCTGAGTGGGCAAACCTGGATTTGTGCTCACCAGTGGGAGAAATGACACATGGAGTCGAAAGCAGCATGGTAATGTTGAAAAACTACCCATTGTGTCTAAATTGTAGTTGCATATTGTTGAAATAATAGTGAAGTGGCACAGCTATGCTACTGTAAAAAGGGAAGTTTCAGAAAGCTCTTGAGAAAATAGACATACCTGAATATAAGGCATTCATGTGGTCTTAACTTTGCCCCTTTGGGTACCTGGTGTGATGTTATCAATAAAGACAGTAATCCAAGGGATCATGTGGGAGAAGCGGGGACAGGGTCTAAACCCTGCCTCCGGGAGGGAAGGAAAGCTCACTTCAAAGCTGGTGCCTCAAGAGGCAAGAGAATGGGTTACCTTGAGCCCGAGAAGGTCGGGGAATAGAGGGACCTGCTGGCAACATCTTGCCTCCCCCCTGCTTCTCTCAGCTCCTCTCTCCCAAGGCTTTCCTTGGGAGCCCTGACAGCAGCCTCTGGGGTCTGCCTCCCGCACAGTGCTGATCCCCAGGGACACCATTCAGCCCCCTCCGCACCCGGGGGGCTCTGGAGAACAGCAGGTGGAACAAAAAAAGGAGCAGGACCTGGCTAATCTTCTGCAGTTTAACCTGAACATCGGTTCACAAAATGAAACAACAGATGCTTCTCAAGGGCATGACACGTAGAGGCCTCCTTGAAGTAGGGGAACAGCTAAAGCCTTCCAGCTAAGGCTGACAGATTTTCTGATAACAGAAAATGAAGCAATCTAAAAATATGCTCTTCCAGCTACCCCTACAATCAGTTACAGGTAGATCATAGCATATTTCATAAATGTCAAAGCAAGCTGTCCTGACATCATTAGTCCTTTGTTTCAGACACCGATAGAAGGAGATAAGCTAATTATTTATGACTATTCAAAGGAAAAACAAAGCACAGAAACAGATTGATATGAAGTCTTAATAACCTGATCCAAAGATAATTCATGGCTTCCAGTCATTTCTTGGGGTTTTTTAAACTTTTTGTGGCTACCATACTTCTTGACTATGTGTTGTTTATTGTACTGCTGTATGCAGTAATGATTTAGAGATATACAAACAGAAAGCGAGCAGGCTAAAAATTAGCTAGTTTTTATAGTTTGCTGATAGAAAACCAGAAATACCATACTTGGTACAGCAGACATTAAGTTTAGGTCTTGAGTGCAAATATAGAGCAAGGCATATGGCTTTCTTAATGGAACAGTAAAATGAGTTTGCCTTTTAGTGAATTTGTGTGTGAGCTTGAAAATCATTGTAAGCAAGGTAACTGAGATATTTTGGAGCTGAGCATTCATATAAACTGCTAACGAAGTAATGCTGGAACTTCTGAAACGTGTGAAGTTACTGCTTGAATAACACTGTGATTCTGCAAACATCACAATATAGGAGAGATATAAATGAAATACTCAGTATCTCCAAAATAAGAAGTATTCACAGTATGTTGTGGAGCAAACGGATGGAACACTAGTAAACTGCATGATTTAGGCATAAAAGCAGCAGAGGTTTCAGTTACAGGAGGATATATATCTTTGTCAAGTCTTGGGAAGACATTGAAATCCTGCCCGGATTGCAGAGGTCTGCTTAATTACAAAGAACATTAATGATAAACAGTGTTTAACTGATATGTCGCCATTTCAACCATCCAAGGGTACCGTATTTCCTAATTTTATAACATTTATGGAGCTGTTTAGAAGGCAGAGCTGTATTCAGTAGCCATCAGAGAGATTCACCTGGTCTCCCATTATCTGACAAACACCTCGTCACTGGAGCTTGGGATACAGACAACCAGAACCTCACTGTGAAACCAGGATCTGTGACATGAAAAGCTGAGAGAATGTTTAACAATTGAGTAAAAAGACAAGTACGAAGGTTGTGATAAACCTATGAAGAGAATTTGTGCTTTTTTTAAAGGAGTATTTGTGCTTCCTCGCAAAATGCTTTCAAGGAAATACTTATTTCCTAATCAGCTTAGTCATAAGTTATTATTAGGAGCACCAGTCTTTTTTTTTTCTCCTTCTGACAAGAAAAAAAAAGCAATTATATGACACAGACGTCACTTGTTCTGGTGAGTGTGTCTAACTGTGCCAAAATAGTATTACCCATAAAAGACTGTAAGAAGCATTTGAAAATATTGGTGACACCAGCCAGGGACAGATTACATTCATTCTTACAAAGAAGAGCAACAAGAAGGAAGGGGAGGATGGGGGTGTTGGAGGAAGAAGGAGCAAAGGAGAAAGTGAGAGAGCTCCATTCATTCCCTGCCTTGAGTTTCCTTGCAGACACAAGGCCCAGTCTGGTTTTGCAGCTTTGTAGAAATGTCAAGAGTGTTGAGAGCAGCATCCATCATTTCTCCAAGGGGGACAGGGCTCTGACCCTATTCCGTGGTGCACTGGCCCACAGAGCTGGCTGTGTATGGATGCTGCCTGTGCACTCTATTAAGGATACTCTGCCAGGGGCTACCTGGGGCCTTCCAGGAGAACTGGGGTGTCTCTGAGTCCCTCTGCTCCTTGGAGGTGGGGTAGCTGGCACAGACAGTCCCAAGAACCCCCGAACACCTTGCTGTCATTACTGCTGTGCTCTCCACACAGTGTGAGTAGCAAGCCTGTACACCGGGTTAAATAATTGCCGTTAATCAGTGGCAGCCTTAATTAAACTTTTGCCAAGCAAATTTAGTTAATCGTTCAAAACACATTTGTGAGATTCTGCAAAATGAACAGCTTACCCTCCACCTTTGTGAAATTATGGTTAATCATTCGCTAATGTCTGCATCATCCTATTTAAACCTTCCCCCTGTGGTTTTAGACTTCTTTCTGCCTGCTAATCCACCACAGGGGAGTGATATGTAAACATGCAAATACATTATTGTAGGCTTTTCCTATTTGTGGTGCTAGGTTCTATCAAGCCATATTTATAGCCTCACCAAGAATGATTTATAATTCATTCGTCTCACATTCAATTGAATTAATTTAAAGGTATAATTCAATTTAACAAACATGCAGCTCGGTGTACTGAGCAGTGAGACACTGCAGCTGTTTTGGGCATGCTGCACTTCACCCCATCTTTCTGTTCTCTGCCAGCCTCCTGGCTCCTGGTGTTCTTATTTATCAAACCAAGTGCCACACCAGAGCCACAATGGACCATAACAAGTCAACAACAGCTTTTGAACCTCAAAGTTGTGTAACTATTACCTGGCTGTCCCAAATTTCTCTAAATCCTCCTTCTCCATGAAGATTATGTCCTTTACTGTGCAGCTATTTTAAAATCCTCTTGCTATGAACTACTGCACTCTTGCTCCTAACTCTGCTAAGTCCATTATAGACAACCCTTTCCTGTGATTTACGCCTCATTATAAAAATCAAATTTCTTGGTTGTCAAAAGTAAATTGACTGCAGCAAGCTGAAGGCACTAGATCCCTAGCATACAAAGCCATCACACCAGTCCAAGGGTGCAACTTCAAGTGTGATGGAAGGATATCCTATAAATACAGAGCTCTTGTAGAGAGGAAAATGAAAAACCGATTATCAGGTTGAGTGAAGAAAGTGCAAACTGTCTCTCTCCTAACCTTAACCCCAACCACCAGGATGGGCTGAGACTTGGCCCACACTCAAAAGCCATCACCCAGATGAAAAAACTGTCAGCAGGGAAAATGTTCTGCAGGATATTGCTCCTCGTGCCAGTCCTTTTGCAAACCCACAACAGCTGGAGATTTAGGCCTTGTGTCTCTCCTACAACTAAACCTTATCTTTACTGTACTTTTAACCATAAACCTAAAATGAGTTGTGCTCTCAGCCATAGCCTGAGTCCCCAATATATGTTTGAGATGAAAAAATTATTACAAAAGAAATAATTACACGATACCACCTAAAAGGACCCTGTGAAAAACTAAGAAAATTATGTGCAACTATTGTAATTTCTGAGATGGCATTTTAGTTTTACATGTAAATAATTGATTTTTATGGCTAGTTATTTGCTGAATTAAAATCAGAAGCACGGTACATGTTCAACAGACCCTTCATTATATCTTTCTTCATTGATCTAATCAACCATTCCTCATCAGAGCTGAAATGCTACTTGTATTCCAAACTTCCTTCCAACCTAGCAAAAGAACAATTTTTAAATTGACTAAGATATACTGTATGTGTCATACACTTAAAATAAAAGAAATTATCCAGGTTTATGTTTTTCCTTTAAAAAACAGTGATGTTACCATAAATTTATTTTCTTGGCATTTTTTTTCCATTAATGTTACTGACATTATTTAATTGCATAAAGATAGGTAGTCTTTCTTGCATACACATAAATATTATAGATTCTATCCCTCCAGCATATTCCTCAGAATTTCTGAATTTTCCTCAGCTATTTTGTGATTTTTTTTCCTGTCTATTGTCAGCTTTAAGCCACTATTTTCTTCTATCTACTTTGAGGTTATGCAAGTTGTCTGAGTGCACCAACACTGTCAGAGGTCCATAGGCTACCCCATACATCCTGAGAAGTTCCTTCAGCTCCTGCAGCTAATAGCAGCGAAGGTGTCATACAGCCAGGTGCATTTTGGACTGTCTTTGACTTCCACACACATGGCCAAGTAGCTTTTGTCAGCAAAGCCACCAACAGACAGCTGTGGGGCTGGATCTGGATAGAGGTATGAACCCACACCCTGTAGCTCTGAAGTGTAATGACTTAGCTAAGTCATCAATTAACTTTGATTAATATTGTTAAAAGTCTGTCCCTATGCCACATCTATTAAGTGGTAGTAGATGATGCAGAAGTTTAGAAAATTATTTTTTTTTGCTACTGTTTTCTGTATGTATGAAATCTTAGCATATTTACACTATCTACACCATTCTCCTTGGCCCCATAAATCCTTTTCTCTCTGTTCATGTCTGTGCACATGAAAACCCTTACTAGTTTTACCTTCTTTCTCTTCTGCTGTTCTTGGCCATTGCCAATCTACCTCAGAACTCGGGAAAAGGAACACATTCCAGTTACTGCTCTGTGCATCCCACACCAACAGAGCAGCCTACATTAACAAAACAAGTAACACCCCAAAATCCTGAATATGCCAAATGCTCTCCATGAACAAAATGAAGAAGAAAGAATTTTCCCCAATTTTTTCTGTTTTGATATTTCTAGACTTGTCTCAAATAGAGGAGACCATATTTATACCCTGATAGGGGATTCTTGTGTTGATGTGCCCCTTCAAACTTGACCCTCTTAGCACAAATTTTGACTTTAGCAGAACCTGAAATTAGCAACTATACCAGGCTCTGGACAAAAATGGTTTATGAGTGGTCCATCCCCCGCCCCCATCGTATCCGAGGAATGTCATGGCCTTACAATGGCATGCTTTTTGAACCCTTTCCAATTTCAGATATTTCCTTTCTCTTTTAATACCTCATTGCTTTTGCATCAATTACAGCCTGACCTAAAGCCACACTGGCAGTGAATGTGATATATAGTAGAATCCATTTAAATGAATTTCTGATGAAAGAATAAAACTGTTAAAAGAATAAATTTACTGCACAGATTTATACAAATCCTGTATATGCACTGAAATCCTCTTAAAGGAAAAACTGATGGAAGATTAAAATGTTAAATGAATTAAACCCCAGCATCCTAGTGAAATATAATGATTATTTGACCTATTAAATGAATAGCTCCACTGACCATATAATGGTAAGTATTTAAATATATGTCAATTTTAAATATGAAGTGAAAAAATGTAAAGCAAACAGTGATCAATGAGAATATCTATTAAAACAATAAACCTACAGAACAGTAGGGAAATGTTCTTGAAAGGTCTTTGTTCACCCAGCCTTAAAGCTAGAAAGTCCTTAATTTCTGTTAAGAAAGAGAGAATTTTAATGATTATTAGAAGTTATTAACTGCACAGCATAAATGTAATTTTTGCTTTGCTTAATTTCAGCATATTAAAATGTCCAAGAAAACCATTCCCTTTCCTTCCAGCTGTGGTAAATTTTTAGGGATTTGTTTTAAAAAAGATGTTGACCAACATCTGCCATTAGAGTAGTCTACATTCCATTTTATGGAAAATATCTTTTAAAATGGTGCCATATCTATCATCACTAGAACAACATACAAACACACACGTTGTGAACACTGTAATATTCATTTTAGTTTTTGTACTTTCAGTGTATAGTCAAGAACATTACATATAGACATATTTCCAAGAAACATTACATCCATGTATTTCAATGCTCAAGTGAAAACTAGGGATTTTGTCTTTCCCATCAAAGGCACTATTCTGGTAACACTAAAGTTCTGTGAGATGATCCTTTTTGGAAAAGAAATATGCTTTATCTGTCTATCTTGGTTTTGGCCAAATCTTCTAGTAACTGGTTCCAGGTTTAAATCCCCGATTAAACCACTAAAAACGTGCACTCTAAATCCCCTGGCAATGAGTTGAAAACAATTTTATACATCAGCTTCCTACCTGAGAAGAGTTGAGTTCATAGTCAGTTTAGGTCATAGGTGAAATGAGTTTGTCAGTCACAATCCAGCCTGTAATAAATTTATATCTTGATCACAAAATTACTGTACTACCCAATTAAATATTGCCTGAAGGGACTGATCATTAGGGATGGAGACCCGGCGATGGATGTTAGGGACTGAAGTCCATTTTCAGTGCATGAAGAAGTGTAAAATCCCAAGACAGTCCTGTCTCAGTAGCAAGAGGCTATGCATAGAAATGGCATCCTTCCTCCTGTCAAGTCTTCACATTTGCACCACCTTGTGATTGTATAACCTTACAGATTTGAAAAATTCCACACCAAGAAATACTATAACCCTAGAGTCACAGCCTTCTCTGCAGAAAAGGCTTTGTAGAAACTCAAGGGGGCTTTTAGAAACTCCTTAGTGACTGTGATTATCCTTTTGCCATTTAGCCCAAATCCTGTATTTCTGAAGGATGCATGGATAAAGCCAAGTCTTTGTCAGAGGGGTCTGGCTGGCAGTGAAGCATCCTGAAAGCTACAACTTCCCTACACTGAGGGAACAAAGAGTGTGTGTGAACTGCAGGCCACCAGAGGAATGCACCTGGAAAGGTACAAATGTGTCAGTCCTTTCCTGCAAAAAAAAGATTCTTCAGCCTGTTCCCCTCCTGAAATCAAAACCAGACGGATGTGAAAGGTTAGGAAGGATACTTCAGCCCCCTAGGTGAGGTTAACTTCAAGTCCTTTGAGTTTCCCTGTGATTCTCCCATGAGCTTCAAAAAAGCATTGAGGAAGGAAAAATTTGTTTACTTGACTGGCAAAATACAAGAAAAATATGTCTTAGGAGATTTGAGAGAGGAAACCTTTCAAGGTAGAATTTCTCCTTGATTTTCCCTTGTTACATGGGCAATATCCCCCTAATCTTACACTCACATTGAGATCAGTGACTACAGAGAAATTTTTAATTTCCGAAAACTCCATCCACCATTATGTTCTGATAATCAATACACTGTAATAGCCATAAAGAAGAAAGCTGGAAATAACCATGCAAACACTCCAGTCATCCCCAAAATTGTGTTCTACTGTACCATAGAAAGCAAAAATGTACACTGAAAATGCAAATAGATGGCAATAGGGAGACACAGGAGATTAACTTCCTGAATAAAAAAATAATAACTGTGTTTCTGGGCCCAGAGAGTGGTGATGAGTGGAGTTAAATCAGCTGGTGGCCAGTCACTACAGGTGTTCCCCAGAGCTCAGTATTTGGGCCAATTCTATTTAATATCTTTACTGATGATCTGGACGGTGGGATCAAGTGCACCCTCAGTCTGCAGATGACACCAGTTTGAGCTGGAGTGTTGATCTGCTGGAGGGCAGGAAGGCTCTGCAGAGAGATCTGGACAGGCTGGATCCATGGGCTGAGGCCAATGGGCTGAGGTTCAAGGCCCAAGTGCCAGGTCCTGCACTTGTGTCACAACAACCCCAGGAAGTGCTATGTGATGGGGACAGAGGCACTAGAAAGCTGGAAAAGGACCTGCGGGGGCTGGTCAGCAGTGGCTGAACATGAGCCCAGGGGTACCCAGCTCACCAAGGATGCCAAGGGCACCTGGCCTGGATCAGCAATAGTGTGGCAGCAGGACCAGGGCAGTGACTGTCCCCCTGTGCTGGGCACTGCTGAGGTCACACCTCGAGTGCTGTGTCCAGTTTTGGGCCCCTCACTGCAAGAAAAGCATGTAGGTACTGGAGCATGTCCAGAGAAGGGCAGCAGAGCTGGG
>VWZT01007780.1:826625-859169 GCA_013397055.1 Pachycephala philippinensis
GGGCAAGAGGAAATGGCCTCAAGTTGTTCCAGTGGGGATTTAGATCAGGTATTAGAAAAAATTCCTTCATGGAAAGCATTGTCAAGCACTGGAACAGGCTGCCCAGGGAAGTGGGGACATCACCAACGCTGGAAGCACTCAGAAAACATGCAGATGTGGCACTTAAGGACACAATTTAGTGGTGGACTGGGCAGTGTTAACAGCAGGACTCAATGATCTTAAAGGTCTTTTCCAACCTAAATGAATACACACATATTGGGTCGAGGTTTTGCAAATTAGAAGTTTGATAAAGAGATTATTATTTTAAGTTTGACACTCGTGTTAAGATGGTCTGTGAGACTGCCTAGTTGAGAAATGCAAAGTAGTCTAGAGCTGGGAAATTAAGAGCTTTTGTTGACAAGACAACCATCAAAAAGAACAGGAGATGGCTGCATAAGAAACAGAGAGTATCCAAGGCCAGTCTGTAGTCAGCAAGGCTGAGATGAGAAGCTGAATGGGAGATGTAGTCAGAGAACACTGTTTTGGTAAAGGTTTTATTGGGCCTGACAGAAAGACCCCTTTTCCTTAATGATGTGATGATGACCTAGTTGAAGAGCGAAGCCCTTCAAAGCAAGGCAGGAGAGGATGCTGCACATACATGAAAGGCTTAAATATCTTTTGAGAGATATACAAATGTTATTGGCTTTATGGGACAGCAGAAAAATACAAGAGTAAGGAAGGTCTTGACTGTTGCTTTGCCATACATAAATAACAGCTTGCAATAATCCAATATTCACACTAAAATCTTTGGCCACACACCAGAGAAAACAACATTTCCATCCTTGTCTCTTGGGAATCCTCTTCTGAAAGACTTCTCCTTTTTTTAACAGTTCAGCCCACATCTCTATTAGTCAGCTCACCACATGTGATTATCCTTCTCAGTGAACACTCAGAACAGGTGGCTGCAACCTGCTCTATAACCCTTTCTTTGCCAGACTTTTCACTTATATCCTCGTTTTTCACAAAGAAAAAAAAAAAAAAAAAGACTGAATCAATAGAAGGAGGACTTAAACATCTTTCAGCTTCAGGAAAAGAAATAATTGCATCAGGATCTGAAGCTATGTTTAGTGGGTTAATCTGTTTTAATCCATGAAAATCAGACTCAAGCCACGCTCATTAAGAGGAATTTAATTTTGTTTTCTGTTATTTAAACAACCTAGGAAACATCTGACCTTCCTGCCAATAATTTCTCTGTACTATTTATACACATTTTTGAAGGTGCTGATTACAGTGCTGAATGTCAATAGGATTCTGTCTACTTCTTATGTTATCACAATTGCTGTAATTCTGGAGCAAGACCTGACTGAGCTACAGGATACACAGATCCAGAGTAAAAGACAGGTATTGCCACAAGAGCAATAGGAGTAACATTAAGAGTTAACATGGATCTACATGTGGAAAACTGGAACAGTGTTGGTCAGCATGGCAGAGAGGAGTTGGATCAACAATGCCTCCATTGACAAGAATTTTAAAGATTTGAAGCATGATAAGATAATAAACATGACAATTTGCAGGTGTTTATTGGGACCACCGCCCAAGAACGAGGGCCATCATGAGTAAGGTTTGATATGTTTGATAGTTGGTATGAAAGTAATTGATGTGCCAAGAAGAATAAGCCCTGAATAACAGCCCTGGCCATTTCTGAGAGAAAATATTTTAGTGACCTCAGTGGGATATCTCTGACAAAGCAAAAGGGGAAGAAAAGTGAGGGTATAACTCGAAAAGCAGACCTTCAAAGTTCTAAATTGCACCTTCAGTTGCACGTAAATGAAAAGGAGAAAGACAAAGGAGAACACACAAAGGCACGTGAAGCTAAGGGTGCATATGCAATTTGTACTAGGGAAGCCTGAAGCATGATAGTACTGTGAAGGGAAAAGCTGGAGCATTATAAGAGAAAGGAAGGAAAGGAGGGAAAATATAGATACAGACTGAAGACAAAACAGGATGGCAAAGAAATCTGGGAGGGGATGGGAAGCTCAAATTGTCTTTTCAGGAAGGAAGGTATATACAGTTTTCACTGGAATAAACTGTTGAAACTTGTCCAGAGAAGTCAAGAATAAAGGCGTGGAAGGTTTTGAAACAGGATGCAGGCTGGGAAAAATGTGATTGGGATCATAAGCATGGAATTTCAGCAGGAAGAGAAAAACTGTTGGGTCAGGAAGACTCTAGAATGGAAATAGGAGAGAAAGTATTTTGCAGCAGGAGGAGACAAGCGTGGAGGAGAAGCAGATTTCATTGTAACTCTGCAGTGTATAGACACAAGTGCTGCAAGGTGAGCACCAAAAGTGGTTCTAAGCTGCAGCTTAGCCGGGCAGACCATGCAATTATAAAACAGATTGAAGGAAATAATAGTAAAAGAGAGTGAAATGAAAATAATGCATCAATGTACAAGTTAAAAAGAACAAGCAGCAAACTTGATCCACCTACAGCCTGAAAGAGAAAAAAAGCCAAAAAAAATTAATCCCAAAACAGAAGAAAAGCCTGAGAGTGGATGAAAAATTATCTGCTATTGCCTGTAAGAAATGATGGGGGAAAAGATCAAGCAAGAAGGCCTGTGGGTGGCTGATCTCAGTACCTTGAGAATAAATACTTTCCTACCATGTGTCCTCCAGGGTGGATAAATTCCACACTGCAGATGAACTCTATTAATGCAGAACAGGCATGTATAATGTTTAAATGATTTGTGTGAGGTGACACAGAAATCAGAGCCAAACATTGACCCCAAGACCCCTGAATCCCAGGTCAGTTTGTGAGCTAAGAGCTGTCTTTTAGGTACAGACTGAAGTCTGATATCCCTCTGCTCTCTGCAGAGCCTCTCCTTATAGGTCTACTAATGGAAGAGCATCTTGTGAGATGCTATTCAAGATAAACAGCAGATTATCTCCAAATATTTTAACTTTCTCAGTGTTCTGTAAGTAGTATGAACTCTTAAATTATAAGAACAAAGACACACCCAGAAATTACTCACTTTTTTATCTGCTGATAGTTGGGCAGAGGGGAAAAGCAAACTACTCCCCATCACATCACAGAGTTTAATGCTTCCCATAGCACAGAGAACCAAAAAGTAAAATTTCACTACTTGTGAAGCATCTACCTGTGCTGACAGCTAATTTAGGCCCAATATACAAGCTATGCAGAGAAAATAAATTCTTATGACATGTCAAGTCTGGAATCCAAGGAAGCCTGGCAATGATATTGAAGCAACGCACTGTTTGCATACTGATTTCTGTGGTACCACTCTTTGTTTTGAAAAAAACATATTTATGCAGTTTCATTGGGAACATAGGTACCATATTCAAATAAATGCAAAAATCCAACCACAGTCACTAGTTTGTTAACAGTTCATCCTATCACTAGACAGAAATTCCTTCTAGGGTTTTGGGGTTTGGATTCTGGTTTGCTAAATGAAAATTAGGGTCTGTGTATCCTGTAGACTCACTTCATATATAATTTTGGTCTGCCAATAGCTCACTGAACACTTAGAAACAACACAATTCACTAGCTTCTAATTTTTTATTTGAATGATTTTTGAGACTTTTTATCTGCTTCTTAGCTAAGTGCCTCTTTAGCCCCATGTGTTCAGTATTTTGAGAGCTGCTTTTAATAGACCTGCTCTTGCATGCACTTCATCTGCAGAACTCCTCCTCAAGAAACCTACAGCACAATAAATAAATAAAAGAACTTCACCTCGGTGTATCTCCTCAGTGGTTTTGCGTGACTTTTACTTCACCTCTTGAACCTCTTCAACACACTGTCAAACTGACTGTGCTCTCTGCTTATCTGAGATTACTTTCTCTGCACCGAAATGCAGTTCATTACTGTCTTCAATGGAATTCCAAATCTGCTCTCTAATAGATTTCTAATCCTCAGCAAACCCACGCATTACGAAGCAAGCACTGTGCTCGCCATATGGTTAACCTGATTTTCAGTGACCCTGCCACATAATTTTCATTAAGAGCATGTGATTAGGAAAATACCACACCAACAGGAATGTGATTCCTATTTCCGGCTTTCCCTTATTGTTCTGGGGGGATTCTGACTATCACACACCCTTCAGTCTCTACAGAGAACTGCAGTTGGTCCCCTCAGAAATCTGTTATTACTTTTAGGCATATTCAAGAGTGTCATAGACTGCTTCTCGAGCTCAGAGCGATGGATGCACAGGTCCCTGGACGTTGCACTTCACTTGCTTGTAGAAGAATCAATAGATCAATAGATTTTTGATCTATTACAGCAAGGATGGGGCTACAACATGAAGCGTGTTTCCATACCAGCACGCTGTTAAAATAAAAACAGTGGGTTATTTTTATCCCATTTCTGACCAGGCAAAACATTCTGACCACTTGTGATCATTAATAATCTTGTGCAGCTTTTCACAGCAATAGAGCGCTTCATCAAAATGTCCTTGGAGAATTCCTGCTTATGTAACTCTGTATCACCTAACTATATCCTTATTTCACCAACTCAGGGCTTCCAGCTCACGTCCTGTTACAAGCTGTTCCGAGATCATACTGAATATTTTTCAGTAGCAGCAACCATTAAACTTCAAAGTACAGGAATTTTGGTGTTTTAAGGAGAATAAAAACACATACACATCAGAGGATGTGTAAAAATCAGTGATTTTTAAGTATCTGTTGCAATACGTAGAAAAAATTCATTAGTATTCATAGGAACTCAAAATACAAACAAAGGATGTTTAGACTGACAGAGTTTGAGACTTTTGGGTGGAAGATTTTATATAAATGTTGACGATTTCATGTTTTGTACTACAGAGGTTTTGATGATTTATTATGATGTGGAGATTCTTCGTTAATGAATTACTTAATATTAATTTTAGAGATACTTCCCAATGCTAGGCTGTATCAGGCACCTTGGGAATGAGGCCTGCTGAAGACAGACATTTAGAAAGTAACAACCACTCAGGTGGGCGAACATGCTGTTCTTTTCACACTTAAAATATACAACTTGTTGTTTTCAATTAATATCCTGTCACCACGGCAGAACAGCTCCCCTTGATGTTCTGTACACACTGGAGTCATGGCTGTAACAGTGGTAACCAGTGTCACACAGCCCAAACAACGACACAAACACGCGATGTTGCAGTGCTTGAGTAAACTCTTCTCTCAGCACTTTTTGCATCATCAGCTATTTATTTCAATATTCTGCATGTCATCGGTGCTCTGGCAGCCCATTTTTTTTTCTTTTTAATACTCCTTGTGTATAAACAGCACATCTAAAAGTTCCGTCTTGGAACAGTTCATTAATCTTAACTTGTTAAAGTCTGGTAAATGCATCATTTGTGTTATGACATCACCCCAACTTGTGACAGTAAATGCTGTAAGAATTCATATCAAGGTGTTACAAAGTCTTGCATTTACGTGTTTGACTGATAATTTCACAGTGGAAAAGTATCTGGGTCATCATTTTCCAGAGGCACCAGTGTCTGTGTTTCTATTTCTGGTCAACATCAGAGCGTGTTCCAGTGCCTGCTCAAGTGGTGTTTTCCTTGCTGACACAACCAGACAGACAGAACTGTAAATGTTATTGTGAGACACAGCAGTTTCCATGTGGGAGAAGGGCTGATAAGTTTTAAACTATCCTCTTTTGGCTTAAAGAAGCCTTCAGTGCTTTTATTATACCCTCTTGATTTAGCTGTTTCTGTTGAAAGGGCAGGCTCTGACCTCCTACGAGTGCTGTAAACAAGCTGCATACAGGATTTTAAAGATGCTCCCAGTTTGGGAGCATGTAGGAAATCCACGTCAGCTGCTTGATTTACCTGTAACTTCAGTGGGTGAAAACCAGCCCCCGACTGTCTGAAGTGGCTCAGTTTCAGATATTAATATGAGATTGAAAACTAGCTATGACGCATTCTTTTCTGCACCTTTGAATTGACTATTGATCTCACTGACTGTAGTGAAGGAGGTTCCAGCACTGAGAGCTGGTTATGGAGAAACACCTGCTTAGAGAGACAAGAGTACTTCTCTGTCCCTCCTTGCTTCATTAACATTTCACTGAACTCAGCTGGGACAAGAGCCTCCAGAGCCCACTTCTCTTGGAAGAAATGTTGCCTTTCAGAACCTGACATTTCCCAGCTGGAACTGGATCTGTTTCTATGAAATTCAAAAAGCAAGTGTAGCTCATGGCTATTAAAGCGTAATTTTTTTGATGTGCATCCATCATTCAAGTTGGTGACCTAATCCCTATAAAGTCAGTGGGAGAGAAGAAAACAAGACAATTCACAGACCCTAAAAGACCCACACATCTGCACAGAATTCATCCACAGTGCTCCTTGCACAATGAGTTAAAATGTGAAATGTTTGCAGGAAGAATTTGACAAATAATTTAAAGTAAGGAAGAGTTGAGAAAACTGTGACCTCTTCCACAGACAGTTCATGAAGAAATGAACAGAAAAAGAAACATCCACCATTTACATAATTCAGAAATAATTACTTTTTCAGTTCTCTTTTCTGTCCATTCACTGCCAGGGAGGGACATGCCATAACCATAACCATGTGTTTTTTCTCTTGTTTAATGTTTTTGTCTGCTGTGTTCTTCAAAAGTGTTGTCAGTTTTGCAACCAGTACAAGTAGGCATGTCTCACTGAGTTCAGCTATGTGATTTACACCAGCAAGGACCTCCAACTCTGCTTCTCTGTCTTTTTAATTCATCTACTTGCATAAAGCACTAGTTGACTCACATGCACAATCCCCCTGAATTATTCACCGGGGTAAGTAAAAGTTACCTCATTAAGCTCTCTGAATCAGGTTTTTGATATGACTTTAGTTACAGACTTTCTTTTCATACCCAGTGTCATTCAGGCCCACGGCACTGGTTGCCACCCGGCCACAGAGAAGCACACAGCAGCCTGGGTTCAAATCTGTACAATGCTGACAGCTGCATTCAGCTGAGCTCCAGATGTACTTCACCTGCACCCTTTGATTGCCTTCCTCCTCACTGGGGTGTGTAAAACCTCCTAACAAACATCACTATGAGAAATAGATCTTTTATCTAACTCTCTTGAGGGAATTATACACTTCTGGGAGCCTCTGGAAACAGCCTGTCCTATGAACCTGCAGTAACGAGGAAGCCACAGATAGCAAAGGACTAGAGATTCGTGTTCATAAATTGTCAGGCCAGAAGGAGAAGCTACACTAAGGAGGCAAAGCCCTGCTTAGGTCAGATAACCATCCCTGTTACTAAGCTATCCATGTAATGAGCCCCCTCATCAACACATTTGCCAGAAAAGCCCTAAATTGCCCCAATCTGCCCTCATCCCCCCAGCATTACCTCTGGTGATATTGTTCAGGGAAGAGGATCACTGAATTAACAGGTTATAAAACCAGGAGCTGCTTGAAGAAACTGAAATACAAAGCTGAGCTCCAGACCCTGAGTTGCAGGTGAAGACTCCTCATTGAGCTAGGCCAGTTTTAAGATCTCTTGAAGCTACATTGCTTTTTTTTTCGAACGTCAGTGTATCTCAGAGCTATTTTAAATTGGAGTCTGCCAAAACCTCCAAGGGGCCATTATGACAGAGATCACCAATGAATAAAGATTTCTGGTATGTCCCCTTTATAATACTTGCTGCAGGGTTGTAGGATGAAAATTAAGGACACTATCTCCTTAAAGCTCTCCCACATTTTCTGACTTTTCAGATAGTATTTATCTTCTCCAAATCCCTTTATCATTTTATCTCATTTCCCCTGGCTCCTTCCATTGGCCTCACCCTTGTTTCGTTCTACAATTTGCTTCCTTCCCTTCTCATGCTGCCCTCAGCAGCTCCATTTCTCTCTGAAAGCCCTCTCCAGTACTAGTTTTCAGCTTTGCCTGGTATGCTTTAGGCCACTGTCAGCTTTCCTCACACTCAAGACTCATCTTTCTTCCTGCTCCCCATGTCTTTTCCCCCTCCCCCAGCAAGTGCCACGAGCTGCTATGAGTTTTCACATGGATTTACTTCCCTCACGAGCTTCTTCAACATATGACCTGCAGTTCCTTTCACTTTATCCCTAATTAGTTTCAACAACCTATATTTCCTCTTCCCAGGCTGCATGCACCATCAGAGGCCCACTTCACCCATCAGAGCTATTTGTCCTCCAAATTCTTTTTTGTTTCATTTTCTGTAGTGATCTTCAAAATTATCAGTCTTCTTGAAACACTCCTTCAAGTCCTGCTGTCTCCTGTAATTTCAGTTTTCTTTAATGAATAAGTTGGTGTTGGTATAAACCTTTAATTTACCTGTACTATTCATGTTTCAGCAGCCTCAGTTTTATTCTATTCTATTTCCAATGAGAAGTTATATTCTGAAGCATGTGCTCTATTTGCATTTTTCTTCAAATGTAGTATCTCAGCTGTAAAACCAAGCATGTTTTCCTTTTCCCTTTCAAATCAGGGACACTTTCACTTTCATTCCCTGTCCTATGATCTGAAAGTACTCTCTCTCTCTTTTTCTCACTTTCCTTATCACTGCTAGTCTGGATATAGATGTCCTAGTAGAAAGTTGCCCCAATAGACACCAAATGAGACAGAAGTCACATCAGGAAAAATAGGAAAATAAAGCAGACAAACCCCTGCTTAGTTTGAAACATTAAAAAAAACCCAAACAAAACCAAACCAAAAAACCACCACCATCACCAAAAACCCAAACAAACAAACAGAGAAAAAGTCCAAAAAAACCCAAAAACCAAAACCACTAAATGACAAAAATACCCAAGGAACTCTACTTGCCCCATCTATCTTAGCTCTTCTTGAAGCCCAGTTGTGGTGGCAAAATACCTTAGAGTAGTTTCCCAAAGGTCAACGCAATGCTGCAGGAATATTTCCTTTCCTTCCTTCAGTGGATTTATTTTATCAACCATTGTTCTCTGCCTCAGCAAAACAGCCTCATCTCTTTTCTCTATTTAGCTCTTGTGGGGCTGAATCCTGCAGCAGCAGTCCCAGTGAAGTCGATGGGAGTGCTGACTCTGTAAGAGCCAGATGTGTCCCATTGAATGATTATCCAGGGCTGAATGAGCTCCCAGAAGTTGTGTGTTAGGACAAGCATCCACACTGAGACGTTGTTAACCAAAGCAGGAGTCCCACTAAAACAACCTTCCCCACTGCCTCCCAATAATGTTCTCACTGACCTCTTCAAATAAATATTTCCACTAAAAAACCCCAAACAGATAGCGATAAGATTTCAACAAAGAGAAATGGTATTATTAAAAAAGAGATTGGAGCACTAAACATTCCCCAACTGTAAGTCAATTTGATCTTTAAACAGAGGTCAGCTGGGTTTTTTCTGCTGTAGAAACACATGCAAACCTTCCTACTAGAAATGCACTTTCTGAAGTTTTAATAAAAGTAGGCCAGAGCCATAGGAAGGTGGAGGTCATATTACTAGTGAGGAGTATTAAGTAACCACAGGATTTAGCAATGTAACTACTAAAGTAGTATCTTATTGACAGCTAGTTGCTGCCTTATTGCTGCCTATTTTCTGTCTTATCTTCCACATTTTTCTTTCCAGCCACTGCAGAAATATTCTGTGTGAAAAATAGGGGAAGAAATTGTTCTCCAGGTGAAATCAGTGAAGACTTAGTATTAATGAGTATTTAAAATTTACAATCAAGTGTTAAAGGCAGTCTTCAAATTTTAAAATATTCTTTCTGGTAAAAAATAGCATGAACTATGCAAAACCTGAAACAGTCAGAAAGCGTTTCAGAGATACTGTGCCTAACACCTTAGTGATGATGATGAACTCAGTGGCAGATAAGGGCACCATTCACCTCCTTTTTTCCCTAGTTCTTTTAGGAGATGAAAACCAGCAACCCAGAAGAAGAACCTTGTGCCACTGGTGGGATTGGAGGAGAATATGGAGGGAGATCTAAAATTCTGGAGGTTCATTCAAGGAACAAAATCTCTTTTGTAGCCTTTCTGGCCAGGACCCACTGTTTCCCAGGGGTTGAACATTGGTGCACTACACTTTTCCTCAGGGAAGAGGAACCTTATACCTTTTTCCAAGTAAGGAAGAGAAACAAGGCAAAAAATATAGTGCTTATTAAAAGCACTGTTTCCTGCAGGAGTCTGCTTGCGAAATAATATCTTTGGGTCTCTGACTTGCCACCCTGAACCCAACTGGATCTTGTATTGCAAACCAGAGATTCTTCCAACTTCCACAGCTTTAGTTAAGCTGACGTAAAAAATCCACGTTGTCAGAAGATCCACATGGCAAAGGAATAAAGAAATATTTTTTCTTTCTACTCAACTGGGTTTTGTGGTTTTTTTTTATTTCTGTCTATCCTGCAAAGCCCATAAGGTGTATGGGTCTGAGCCTGCCATGGGTTCTGACTCAGCTTCAACCATGTACATTGGATTCATGAAACACAAATATTTAAGCCAGTAGAAAACATCTCCAGAAAGCCAAAGGGACATTTTGCACCATCAATTACCCTGTCATTGTCAGCTGACTGGCACTCTGTAATTGCACTTGGATTAAAACTCACAGGAGCTCTTCCATTTTGGTTTTATTTTTTCCAAAAATCTCCATAAGAAGATAAAAAGGTTAAAAAAACCGAGAGCAAATTGTGCAGGGAGACTCAAATTAGTTCTGCTGACAAACCCAGGAGTGTGTTACTCCAACAGTGTCAGGTACTGCAGTGGAAGGGAGCAGGAGGTGGTCTTCTCCCATGACTAAAGAAGTGCCCCATAGTGGGACAGGTGAGTTAAAACTGGAGCTTGGATTTCAGATGAGACATTATCGATCCTTCTCTGGTTTACCTTGAAAGCAGGGGCTAAGAGTCACACCACCACGGAGATACAGCTCAGCATGGAAGAATAAGGCTTTGATGTTATCCTGATCAAAGTGGCATCCAGCCACGGGAAGCAGGAGAAAAGGTTGGACTTGGAGGCCTTTTCCAACCTAAAAGATTTTGTGTGGTTCTGTGTAGGGGGAAGGCTGGCTGGCCTTTGGGAGTGGTCATGACTCAGGTTCATTCTCTGACCTCTTCCTGGGGCAGGCTGGTATAATCCAGCCCTTTATATGCAAGTGGCTGGGGGAGAGCACTATAAATATGGGACATCAAAATGTCATTTGCACAGTCACTTTAAACAGATATGTCCTAGCACTCTCTTCCTTCTGCGCAGGAAAGATAATAATCTCTTAAACTTTCTCCCAGAACCGTATTTTAGCATTTTAATTACAGACCCAACACATGCACCAAACACACTCTCACTAAAGGGCACGCCTTAATAAAGCCGACTGTGACCCAGCAAGGTCAGAGCCTGCGAGGAATGGCCAAGGAGCCCGCTGGCTCCGCGCCAGGACACGGCAGAGGGACAGAGGGACAGAGGGACAGAGGGACAGAAGGACAGAGGGACAGAGGGGCGGGACCCGCCCGGGAGGCTGCGGGGCAGCCAAGGAAGGGAGCTGCTGCCACTCATCCACATCAGCGCTCCTCCACAGGGCAGCAGAGCCACTGAAATGCAATTATTGCTTCTGATGCAGGGCTGCTGGTGGTGCTGTCGCTGGCCATGGGTGTCCCGGGAAAGCCCGAGCCTTTCCCCCTCCTTTGAGCGCTATCTCCCCCTGCTGTCCTGCCGCAGCTCTGCGCTGGGGAGACGCAAGGTGACCTCTGAGGGACAACCCAAGCGCAAAACGTGGACAAACGCCTTGAAAAATTTTTGCTTGACGATATTTAGTTTCACAAGGAACACTTTGATGTCTGGAAGTATTAGTCCCAAGAACTGGAGGCTTCACAGTGGAAAGTACATAAATAAAGAACAGCTGGGAAATGCATTTTCTCTGTACGGAGCTGCCCAATCAGGTTTCCGTTACTACTAAGAAGTAATAACTAGTAACAGCTTCTTCTCTGAAAGAGAAGAAACGTGAATTTCTAAGCAGCAGAGGTTCTCTGAAGAGAGTGGAATATGAAAAATGTTCTCAGCTTTTACTTTTTGATGGGAGGAGAACATGGGGCAAACATTAGACCGAGGCTGGGGCAGCCCCTGCACGTCCCTGTATCCACATGCAAGATCTCAGGATTCAGAAACCCAGTTCTGAAGACAGCCCATGAGGTGTGTGGGACTGGATAGCACCTGTGAGAAATCTGAAAGTTTGAATAAAAGCACCCATTTTCATTGGCACAGATGATTTGAGCTTGGGGATTTTATCCCTTTCTGACATTACGTGATCAGCCTCTCCAACAGGCTCTGGGCTCTTCTTTGTTTGCAGATCAGCAGAACTTCTAAGACAGTCTTAGTTCTGAAAGGTAAAGTGCCAATGCACTTAGGATTTCGGTTTAATTGGTATTTTTCCAATGTGTTCATGAGAAAATCCAAAAGTTAATTTCCTTCCATAAACCCATAATGAGTATAATATTCTTGAAGCAGTAAGGTGAGCTCACAGTATGTTTGCAGTGTCAATAGCTATTTTCATGTTCTCCATGAAAGAGCCATGACAATACACTCCTGTGTGATAAAACACGTATTAAATCACGGATTGCAAGCATGATCCTATAGTCTCAATGGTTTGCTTTTCCAAACACAAGATAACAATTTGCTGAGTGAGCTGCTTTGAATACTTGCAGGCATTGTATTAAGTTCTACTGTGATTTAACAGGGACCAAAATTTGCTCTTATTTCGTTGTAGTCTTTCAGCAGTTAGTGTATGCACGAGGGCACATTTTGCCTCTTTCCATTTAATGTACATTTTACAGTTCAAATGCTTCTTTTAAATGTACTTAGTGTGAGACACACTGAATGATATTTTATTTACACTAGTAGTGGGAGAGGTGTTGAAATTTTCATTATTCCAGTTTTTAATAGTGTTGAAAAAGGAATGCCATGTTTCTCAGTCAGCACCATTATTTTTTCTGTGACCTCTAAGTAGAAGTAATTTGCTCCATACAAATTAGGACAGAGACTGGCGGAGAGGTTCAGCATCATTCTGTAGCTCTATGCAGTACCTTGTGCATCCAATTAACTAATGAAATCTGAATGAAGGTGGGGAGGGGAAGTAAAAATCTTTTTTTCTTCATAACATTCCCAGTTTGCAGCGGACAAGTGTGGCACTGCCCTGTTGGAGTTACAGTGTAAAGTAATAAACCAGGCTGCAGCATCAGACTAGAGAGAAACCTGACCCACAGACATTAATCTGGGTGTATGGGTCCAGGAGAACAAGGAGTTTCCAAAATCCTCTGCCTTGTTATGGATCCCCATGGCTCCTTGGCAGAAGTCCAGAGCCATGCATTAGCCATCTCAGAACAGCTTTCCTCAGGTTTCCAGTGCCCAAATAACCTGATAATATTGTGCTCTTTCTGGCACTAAAAAGCCTTCCCTAAAATTATATGTCTTTTAATTCAGGTACTGGTTGACTGGTTTAGCAATTCTACTTTTACCTCAGCCTGCACATAATTCCAGTAAACTATAAACCAAGAACAGAAGGGCAACAATTACACTGTGTCCCTGATATACACGGACCCAACATCCACACACTCCCAAATTAGTATACTAATGATGTTACTGCTTTAATTAACCATGCTACTGTGCCTGTACTGGACTCTTTCCCAAGAACTGTTCAGGTTACTGCATAAGGCAAGGACACTGATTTTCCTTTAATGCTTTTTTTTTTTTTTCCCCTTTATTGACAGGACTGCCAAGTTCACAGAAGAATCAATAGCCAAGGATATTCACATAGGATAAGATTTACAAAGCATGTTTCACAGACAGTAACAACTGGGACCTCAGAGCACTTACTGGAACCAACAAAATGACAACTGATATGTCCTCCAGTGAATCTATGTTAAGACGTTCTGTCTGCAGTAATTAAAAACTAGGTAGTGTCACCTGTGCGAAAAGCCCACCATAAAATCAGCTCCACTTAGGAGTGTAACTTGACATGTTGACTTTTTCCATCAGCAGCTCTGTCCTCTAAGCCAGCCTCTGGCCCTGCTATGCTCAGTAGCACCTTCCTTAACTCGTATCAACCAAAGTAATACACTCTTGTGATCCCTTTTATTTTTCCTACCATCTCTTTCCTTCAGTATTATGTGTGGGATGGTCTGGTAACTCATTCATTGCACCTGAGCAAACTACCCCTCAGTGAACACACAATACATTTTTTCACACAGTTCTTTTGGTCATACATAGATTTCGGAGCAATTATATCTCTGTTTTAATTCTTTAAGCTTATTTAGAGCAAAGTGATCTCGTGCCAGTAAAATACCCAAGTTTTCTGTTGTGTACTTTTAGCTGTGCAAGAACTAGATGTCACTAAGCACAAAGATTCTCTGGGTATTCATAGTGTACAGTATAAATTAAATTGATTCTACTTCTTCCTATACTCCAGAAACACCTAAACTTCTAGCAAAATCATAACACACACACACATACAGACAGAGCCTGAAATAAGTCTTTTCCATGCTTTTTTTCATACACATATTTGTACTCACTCCATGCAGCAACTTTCATGCAGGGAAATAATGAACGGGAAAAAAGAAAAGGAACTAACCTTATCATAGGTTATTGCATGTAGAAAGTATTGTAAATATTATTAACTGCTTGGCTCTCTTCCTTCTCTGTCATATTTCCCTCAGGTCTCTGTTCCATGCTCAAGGCCATTATTTGATGGGGGAGGTATAAAGTCATAACAGGCTGATGTAAATTTCCTTTGAGATGCCTTATATATCACAGATTCCACGAGGGAGATGAAACAGCAATTTTGTTCCTGCTCATAAGTAAGGGTGGAAGAAATGCTTCTTGTGAAGAGAACTAAACTCGTGCCTATTCTCTAATTGAGGCCAGTATAGTATATTATTCTTCAGGTAAATCTTTGATAACACTTATTGCCTTTTGCAGGTGGATCTTTGATAACACTTATTGCCTTTTCCAAGACCCCTTCTGTAAGGAGGGCTTGTAATTCTGAGGAGGAAATGAACGACTCCAAAACTGAGGGAGATAAAGAAGATGTCTGTGTCAAGAGCCTTAGACATGGCCCATCAGCTGAATTTTATGTTTCTGATAAATTAAAATCAGAAACTCATTACAGAAAATGAAACAAGAAAGTAGTTCAGGCAGTCACTCTTTAAGATCACCATCAGCCCGTGAACAGCTGAGAAGCCTTTTGTCTATCTACTGTAGATACCTGGGTTGCTGGCAGGAAAAGATGCAGATCTAATATTCTGAGCATGCCAAGAAAGCCACTTATTGACCTTAAAAAGCTTAATTAAACTGGGCAAATGATGATAAAAACCTGGGGAGAATACTCATTTCACAAATATTATAATGGGTCCACCCAGGGAAATAAGATAACACTTAGGTGTGCATGTTCCATGTCCAGTATTCATTTCATCTCCACACACTGCCTTTAGAAATCACCTATTATTTAAGATGCCAGATGACCTATTAATAAAACACCAATGAAGTGACATTTTAAAATATTTCCAGCTTAACCACAGTCTCTAGCTTTTGACCAGCAGCACGTTTGTGCAGTTCAACTGGTAACCCGATTTTTCCCTCCCAAGGAATTTTACCATCCACATGAGCAACAAAACAGAACATGTGCAGATGCCATTTTTTGCAAGTCTACTGTAGACAAGGGAGGCACAGTGCTTCTTTACACCATTCAGGATTCTATTCCAGAAAGGGTTTAGGCTTTGATTCCCTTGCAACTGCCACAATTATGTTTTCAAATGAGCCAGCTCAGTTAAACAAACTGGAAGGGGTAAATGACACCGGTTTTCCTACAGCTGTCTTCAAAACTGGGTGATGAACAGCACTTTTGCTACATCAATAAATGCCACTAAAATCATAAAGCACAGCTCAAGAGGAAAGTAATTTGCTGAAATCCAGCTCTTGTTCACACGTGGACAAGAAGGTGCTTTTACACACAGGGTTTGATCACATCAGTTTAATCAGTAAGGCAGCAATATCTTTGCTCAACTAAAGCTATCCGACTTCTGAGGGGAAGGATTGTTACCTAGTCAATATATACAGAAATAATCACAGTATTTTGCCATCAAAATCAGTGGCAACACTTTATAAGCAGAGTAAAACCAAGGATGAGAATGGGTGTCAAAATCTAAGTGGGTAGTATCAGCTGAAAAGTAGGAGGGAGAGGAACTACACAGTCATTTAAAATAGAGAGAGCATCAGGGATTGATGAGGAATGAGTTGAAGAGCCAAGAAAGTGTCTCTAGCAGAAGTTGGCAAAGCTGATAATTGAAGTCAAGAAGATAAAATATAGATGTATGTTTCCTGGAGAATGGGTTTCCCAGAATTTTGTGTGCTATTGATTTTTTTGTTCACTTAAGTGACATATTTGGTTTTCAAAACTGCTTTCACTGAGACTTTGTAGCGGTAAAACCAGAACTGTCTTAAAAAAAAAAAAAAAAAAAAAAAAAANAAGAAAAGGAAAAAAAAGAAAAAAAAGGGCAGTGATGCACTCAAATATGACAGCAAAATGGACCTGCACAGTCAGAAACTGGCAATGTTGTAGATATTTTTAAAATTTCAAGAGTCAGGCTATGCCAACACTTTTAATCCTATTAATTTCAGTGGAAGTCTTCACTGATAAAGTTACTAATCAGTAAAACTATGGAGAACAGCAACCAGCCCTTAAAGGGAATGGCATCACTGTAAGAATTCTATCCTTCTGGGTCCATTGCAGGGTCATTGTAACAGTTCTAACACATTTATCTTTCTCGGTATATAACATTTTTAAAATTACTTTACCTTCCATTATCGAGGTCCTAACCCTATATATTTGGAATCTCAAAATTTATCTTTCATGCTAAACATGTTTTGCTGTCTGATGCTGAACTGTAGAGGACTATTGTATCTCTGTCTTCGAGACATACTTTCAAAATGCTGATAATACTGTATGATAAGACTGTCATATTTAATTACCAGGCTAGCAGTTATGAGGACATTGGTATCTGATTCCCTTAGGTCTACAAATATATGACCATAATGTTGCAAACAGCTGTCCATCAACAGCTCTGCTTATCAACATCTATGTGGAAGGGTTTAAATGTCTTCTCCCAGTGCTTCTGAGCTAATATTCTCTGCTGCATTTTCTGCAGCACACGAGGCTGGTCTATCTGCCAATCCATGCTCTAATCTCAGTGACACCAGAGGGGAAAAAAGCCAACAAAACTTACTGCACTGTCTTTAGAAAGATAGTGAAGGTCAGACTAATCAATCTCAAATAAAAATGACACTACATGAAAATTCCCATTTTACCTGAGTCCATATTAATTCCTCCCTATCAGAACACTGATGTCCTGCTTCACAAAGCAAGTTGGTAGGACAGCACTTGCTGCTCTTCTATAATCAGCTGCTGAAATTTCCCCCTAGTTTATTCAGTGCCTGTACTCATTCATCCCATTCCATACAAAATGCTGCATTCCTTGCAGTGTCACACGGCATCATCTATTTCAGTCGCATTGCTAACATTTTCTCCCGTTTTGGAATCCATGTAAGTATAAAGTCATGCAGGAATTTGATCCTGTTGGTGTAGAACAGCCAGGCAGCCCACAGCTCCTCATACTTTTAGTAAAATAATTACTCAGAACAGTAACAAGATCAATTCCTTTAAACGCGTATTTAAAAAACTGTTACATTTTTACAGCTAACTCTTAGCTGGTGTGAATTAGCAAGGATTGATTGACTTTGCATTAATTCAACCCTCATTGGCCTCAATAGAATGATGCTAACTGGGGACTGACCCTGAGCAGCTGATCCTCTGGAAGCCACAGAACCACACCAGAAAAAGGACAGCACTCGAAAAGACTTAAAAGTTTAAAAAAAACAAAGGCACAGCAGCAGGTTGGAGAGAGGACTGCTCAGTGGGATGGCCAGAACAGAATTTACCTGTTAGGCTGCAGCAGAGTTCACATCAGAAGCACTACGAGTTGCACCCCAGAGCAAGGCTTTCATTAAAGACCTGCTTAGGTTCAAGTGAATCCAACCACCAGGAACCAAGCCTGTGAGAATCAGGCTCTGGAATTTTGCCACCTGCAGATCTGCCTCTTATGTTACCTTTTCATTTTTTTGTTTTGATCAATAAAATTTAGCTCATGTTAGTTACCATGAAAAACAGCCTTCCATTTGGGTTCTTCCTTTGGGTTCTTTGAAACAGTGTCCCCTGTGGGTGCAACACAACTTCCACCCCTGTTAGAGTTGTTACAAAACGCTTTCCCATTTTCAGCATTTTTAGTGCGTTTTGAGATCTATTTCTGTAATAACACTGAGGTCCTGGCTTGGCAATTTATGAAGAGCTTCCTTAAAATTCAGATAAATTATGAGCTGTCAGTGTCAATCTTGAGTGTAATCTTATCAAAAAACTTGAGGTTAATTAGGAAGGATCTCATCCTTCTAAATCCATATAAGCTTAACATAATAATTGAGAGTTGAGATCAATTACTCATGGTATGTCAAGGGTATGAACTTATATGGTAATGATTGAGTGCTTGGCCTGAATGCTCAAAAGTCAAGGTCAGGAAGCACACCAAACGCACATTTAAAATTTCTTGAAGTCAGAAGTGGTGGGGAAAGGAAAGGATTGAAAATCTTATGTGTACATAGCTAGGGTGCATACTGATGTGAAACCCTGAGGCCAAATTCAAAAAACATTGAAATAGTAAATACAGGGAGAGGCTGGGAATGACTGCATCTGAAAATGGGATTGGCAATAGTTTGGAAGCATTTTCATGGGGCAATTCGGAAGCTCAATTTCACAAACACACATCTAGTTTTCTCAGTGGGTTAGCAACTTTAACTAAAGTAAAAGTAAGGGCCTCTGTCCCATGCAGTGCATGAGACTTTCATTGTGTTACAGACTTGCCTTAATGTGACACTGACAGTCTCTTGCAAGCACAATCTTCATAACATTCTCCAGTCTTCTGGAAACACACTGCCACTCCTACTTTAATCACTTCAAGACAAGGAGAAAACAAGAGTCCTAGAGCTGTCCTGTTCACCCTGGGAGGCAACAATGAAAATTTCTGAAAGAAGATTGGCCTTGTTTCTCTTTCTTTTTCTTTTTTTTTTTAAGAAAAACCCACAGCTGGAAAAATATTGCCAATACTCTCGAAGGAGCTGCCTCCCCAGTGAACCACTGAAACAGAGAGTGGACTGGACGTGCATGAGATGTGCATGAGTGTATCTCTCTCATTGCACTAGAAGTCCAGAATAAAATGTTCAAGAAGAGGATGCAAAATTACAGTAAATTACTTACATCCTTGAATATGGCACTAGATTGCAGCTGCCTAAAGCAGGCTCTGTAGGATGACTCTGTATGTCAGAGGAGGTTTGGACAGGCAGAGAGCTCATCCCAAATCTCTCAGACGCTGTGGCGTTCATAGTTTGTGCATAAACCCCCCCGTGCTGAAAATGAGACGGTCTCACCGTGAGACTGAGAGACTAAACACATGGACAGGATCTCCCCACTGACACGAGGCCATGTGCTGTGAAAGGTTAGAATCAGACCTGAGCAAGCCTGCTCAGTTACCAGGAGCAATATAAACGTGTTAACACAGCGTTCCACTGGGCTGGTTTGCACAGTCGGCAAATCCCTGTTCTGCAGAGCACTGCCAGGCAGGGCTGAGCATTCCTGGTCCCAGGCTGGCAAGGGATGGGCCCATTGAGGTGCCCCATCCCTCCAAGGTGGCTGTGCAATGCTGGCATAGGCTTTAAAGAGTGTGGAGCTCCAGTTCTGCAGCATGTGGGTACCGTACGGCAGCATGAGTACACGTGAACATTTCAAACATTTCTGCAATCATACCCAACACTTGTGCACGAGGGAGCATTCCCTGGAAGGTAGGGCTTCTCCTGCAGTGTGCTTATAAAATCTGTGCCACCTGAGGCCACCACCCTTCAGATCATTATGGCTACAGCCAGTTCAGCAGCTCTTATTATGTGTAGGCTACTACAGCTCCAGCTCTTTGTTAGCTAAGCTGACTTCCACACTGCACAGTGTGAGCTGAGGATGCCACATAGGAACCCGGGATTGCGGACTTCTGCCTTCATTCCAGCTGTGCTGATGCAGCTCCTGGTTCTGTGTTCCCACTTGTGGCAGAGGTTTCCCTTTGCGTTTGCCGTCAGCCAGGAATGCACAGTGGTGGCACAGCTGGTCCCATGTAATTTGTCAGGCACAGTAACTCCATCATGTGTTTGCACTGCAGGGAGCATGGAGAACAAAGGGAAACTGCAGTGGAAGGAAAGTGGTACAAGCTTGAGAACAGGAATCAGGGGTGAATGAGGAAAGGTAAGAAATTAAGAACACCATGTCAGAAAAGTGATGGAGGTAAGAGGTGAAAACTTCCTGGCCAGTGCATATGAGCCCACTCTGAAGCAATACCCAAGGAGCTCTCCATCACTAGAGGTTTTCTTTCTGTTTCTTTTTGCCCTACAAATTTAATCACAGCATTCGATTCCCATCTTCTTTTCCAAATCCATTACTTTAAACTATACAAACGCTTAAATACTTACAACAATGCAAACTCAGATGAGGCAAAGCTCTAAAAGCCTTTTTGGAAATTCAGACAATAAATTTATCAGGCTGCTGTGTGAAGGCCTTTTTGAGAGTCTATATCCTGCTGGTATCATTACAAATCCTTAGTCTCTAGCTTGGCTCGCTGAAGATCTCAAGCAGATATTTATTGATACACTACCCAGAGACCCAGATTACTCTGCAGAGTAACTGAATTTCCTGAGCAGTCAGCTACCACATATAACATCGTTATGCATATCCTTTGCAATTAGGCTGAATCTTTAGTGATCACCTGTGGCTCAGTGTCCTTTTTGTCAGTTCCTCAAAGTCAGAAGGTGTATTTTTGTCATGTACTAGCTCCACAGTTGCCAGCCTGCAGCTTGATAAGTTATTTAAAGCCTGCAAAATGGTTTTTGAATGCTGTCCCATGCTAATGTTTGATAACCACAGTTGTCATGACTACTCAGCCCCTATGTGGGGGCTGTGCTGGGCAGCTATTGCAATGATTCCCTGGCATTTTCCCTAAACACTAGTGTCCCTTCCTCAAAGGCTTCTCCTATTGTCTCTGGGAGATGAGGCACAGAGGCAATCTTGCCGTCCAAAGGAGGAGACACTGCAATACCAATACAAAACTGACCACTGCACCCACCCGTGAGGCTCCTGTGGCAATGGCATGGGGCTAAGGGGCATTTTCCTGGTAGCAACACAATGCAAAGTCCCTGAGCCCCACAGAGAGCCAAAATGCCATCACCAGCTGCTCCGATCAGTCCCATCTGCCCTGTTTAGCACACAGACTACTGGAACCAGAGCGGGGTCATGGCACTTCTCTGCAAACTTGCCATTCACTCTAGGGGTATGTACCAGGATGTGCAAGTGAGTCAAGTTGGAAGCCTGTAGTGTGAGGCTTGCCTTGTAGAGAGAGAGCCCTTCTTATTTCCTTAAATAAGGTCAGTTACAAAACGGTCACAACCTTTCCCCATGTTCATTCCCCAGGTTTTATTCCCATCATATCAGAAACTAAGCCACGTAATTCACCCCACAAATCCTTTCTGGCTTCCAGAGACAGAGCACAGTAAAAATAACCTAGAGCCTTAAGTTCAAGATGAATATTTTGATGCTAGAAGTAACAGCAGAACTGTGCTCCATTTTGTTGCCTCTAGAGAGGGTTTTGACACTAACTTAATAGTGGTTGACTCACAAATCAAAGACTGTCTTTGAGAAAACTTTCTGTGAGGTTGATAGACAGCTAGCATACTCTAAGGCATTTTCTTCTGCATTACTTGGCAGGAAGCCTGAGACAATTTGAACAACACTGTGCAGAACGTGCCCAGCTCAGCCAAAACTCATTAAGGGCCTTGTCTTCTCTTGTGCGCTTTGTGAAGCACATTACTGCACCCCTGATGGGCAGCAGTTATGCTAAGATTAAAGATCACCAAATACCTTTAATGTACCAGTCAAATTGAATTTCTCAGTTGTGTATACACTGGTAAATGTTCTGCTGCTTTACCAGATGAAGGATGAAGATGTAATGGCTGCTCTCCAGCTACTGAGCTTGGTTAAGGAATTGCTCGGAAAGAGGTTTCATGGGATGAGAATCTCAGCAAAATGTGAGGCAGTTGCTGAAAGATGCGCAAGTTCATGACTGCATTAACTCTGGTTGCTATTGAAAGGCTCCTCCCTGGTGAACAATGTAAGACACATGCATCTTTGATCACTTTGAAATATATTTTTAAAGAGTTGCTCTGGATTTTGCCTTGGGAGTTTCGCTGATTTGTGAGGCAATGACTTTAGTTAGAACTCCATTCACAGTGAGCGTGAGAGCACGGCTGACTCACAGCGTTACAGACTGAAGGGAGAATGCACTGCTGCATTTCTGCTAAACTGGGTGTTACAAATACCCTCTTTGCTCCTTTATGTACTTTCCTTTCTCTCTTTTTCGGTTGGTGGGAGTGTTCAGCTGGTGTGATATTTGCTGTCTGGTTTCCTTGGTTTAACATTGCCAAACAACAACTGCCGCCACCCTACTTTCAGATGTTTACAGAAGGAAACTTCCCTATGGCAGCCAGTTCATGACAGAGGCCTTTAGCAGAAACAGCCTTTTGATAAAGGGTAGATGCCAGATCTTGGCATGATAACTTGATTTCTTTCTAACTGCAAGACATAAAGGAAAAAAACACTTCCTGAACTGAAAGTTTGTGATACCTTCCTCTGTTTGACTTATATTAATATAAAACCTAGTTCAAGGTGGGGAACACTCAGGTAAGCAGATATTAGTAGTGACAATAGATCACAATATGGAGTTAAGAATGAGATGAATTTCCGAAACAGAAGTGGATGGATTTGCCTTTTGTAAACTCTGTGCCTGCTAATACAAAGGACACAAGAGCAGATGAACTGGAGGAGTGCAGCAGAGGGAATACATTCTGCCAGAGGGATTTGCTTTACCATCCTTACCTTTCCTATTTTCACTGCTGCAAATTCTCTTTTGCCCTGCCCTCCCATCTACAGCTCAGCCGAGGTAAGAAGCAACTACAGGAACTGTCACCTTGATAACTCCAAATTCCCATTTTCCTGTTAGGAAAATAACATAGCCCTGGTCCTTCACTCAGTGAATCTGTACTGATTAACATTGATCATAACATTCCATAAGCACCATTCACACACAATGATGCTAGTAGTGGTAAATAAGGAGAATAATTCAATGAGTGCTCAAATACTATGGAAATGACAGATGAAAGCAGCCTCTGCTTGAGGTAGCAGAGGAAATATTTTTGCCTTGACTGGCTAAATCATGAAACAGAGACATGAAAAACAGCTACAAGACATCTAAAGCAAAACTTGCCAAGAAGTGGACAAAATTCAAGACAAGTCAAGGGTATGTACAACATGAAAAGGATTTTGGCCAAATATGGGTAGCTCAAGAAGAGCCAGAAATTATGACAAAGATTTTTAAGAACAGATTTGACAAGGATCTTCAATGCACACCGCCTTCATCAGTAGCTGATAAGAGTCCTGCCAAAGCCAAGTAGTGACAGGCTTTTGTCACCCTGCAACTCAAAGGCACCTCTCTCCCAGCAGAAGTAGGCTGAGACAAAGTGCCTATAGAGGTTATCAGGTTAATGAACCAGTTCCAAAATGAGTCGGGTTTGAAGGAAAATCAGCTAGAGAAGATTCTGTTAGTAAAATTGTTCTAAATTAACCAGACTAGGAAAGGAAGAGAGGAAAGGAAAGCATCATTGTTTAAATTATACAAGCATTTAGCAGGGCTTTAGACTTAAGAGACTTTCCCTGCATTAGAGTAATCAATTAACAACAGAAGGTAAAAAGAATTAGTTGGGATTAGTAGCTGCACTCACCAGTCAGTTTGGAGTTGTGCACGGAAGCAACAACAGAGATGCAGTTTAAAAATTGCACACAAGATGGCATGAGGATGCTCCACCAGAATTAACTGAGCGTTTGGTCCACCAACCCCAATGCCCTCACATGACTCTTGTGTTGGAAACACGCGAGGACAGGAGCTTAAAGAATAAGCTGTTTACTCAGAGCTGTACCCTGGTTAACAAACATACATCCAGTAACATCCTGAAACTGCCTTGACCTTTAACCAAGATGCTCTGTTGTGTTTGAGAGATCCAAGCTCATCTTTTGCAAGCACAGCTAACGCCAGCTTGTGGTTTGTCTATAGGCTATAAGAATGTCCTGCTGAACACAGAACCATGGGATACATTAGGCAAAGTCTTGGATGTGAAAACCCTTGATTTTTATATTGCACAATTTTCAATGGTCTCATGAAATCATTTTGCAAATTAAGGAGAGCAAAGAGGACATAGAAATAATCGACTCCTTCAGTAGGATTAAACTTGGAAAATAAAAAAATGAGCATCTGCAAACACAAGTAAGTTTGCTGGAACAAGGAAAAATGCATTAACAGAGTCAGCTTTGAGTACAGATGGAGCTTCTGCCCCATGAGTCCAGGTCATTATGAAGATGTTAAATGGCACCGGACCCAGGACTGACCCCTGGAATACACCACTAAGGACTGGCTTCCAGCTGGACTTTGCACCACTGATTGCATGAAAGAAGATTGCACCAGTGAACCAGGATAGGTATTATAGTCACCATTGAAAAGCTGCTGATACTTAGGAAGCAATTCTGAAAGACACTTGGTTTTTCCAGTCATTATTTCTGCAAAAGACTTGAATGTATTGCCCTTAAATATCACTTAAATCAAATTTTAAATTAAACAACAGTGTCAGAATTTGTAAAAAAAAAAAAAAAAAAAAAAAAAGACACAAATGGATTGTGCCAAAAATACTGAGTACAAGCACGTGGGCATATGTCTTTTATCTCAGAAAATGCTAAGCTTTCAACAGAAACAAGTGTGTCCTCTATAGTTTTAGGCAGTAATAAATTTCTTGGTTATTCACCAGGTAGCCGTTTTCCCCAAAAAACGATTATCACTATAGTCAGATTAAATGGCAAGACTTGGAGACCTCAGGAAACATATGGATTTTATAATCAGAGCAAAAACATCAAGTGACTTATTCACATTTAATTCCCGGTAAGGGTTATAAATTTAATAGAAAAAAAATAAGGTTATTAACTACAGCAACATAATTTTCCATGTGCATCAGTGAACTGTGTAAAACATCTGAAGGGAAACTTGCTACAGAGGAGATTGCAGGATAGATGCATGGAGAAATTTTGTGCTGTCCTTGCCTGCCTATCCTTTAATCAGGTCTGCCTCACATCACTAAAATATAAAATAGAACTGTTGTTATTTAATTAGCTTGGGAATATTTTTAACTGGAGATAAAGGAAAGGAAAATTTGTGGGAAGATATGTGCACCAGAAGAGTCAAGAAAGGAAGGATGAAAATGAAACCATCAGGCAAAAACACCTTAATCTACACTAATTTTTTTCACTGCCCATAGCAACCTAAGAACACCCTGCACTTGAAAGGGTCATTTTGTGAAATTTGGACATCCATGACATTTTGACATCTGTGACAAGGCCAGTTTATAGACCTGCCACTCCCTCCACCCTTTCCACCAGCTCTGTTCTCATCTCCAGTCCCTATCCATCCCTTGGTTACCTAAGGTGGGCTGATACATAGGCACGTTTTGATCACCTTTCTGACCCAGGACAGAACAGGGCGTTTCGTTTGGTCCTGGGGAACTTCAGCATCACTCCCAGCTGTACTGAGGAGTCAGTATAATGCAGAGCCAGGGAAAGGCAGGGACTTGTTGAGCTCAGACTACACCTGTGAAGATAAACCATATGCATCAACAGGCCAATGTCAACCACAAAAGTCTGGACAACAAAGGACTTCCAGCTAACAGGTGTCAGCTCAGATTTTAGAGGCAACTAAAATAAGATTCAACCTAAAACCTGAACCTTGCAGATGTTGGCAGTAGACTCTTGGGCACACTGAAGCAGGAAATATTCCTGAAAACATGCAGGGACTTAGGCATCCTGCCCTCCTTCCTTTCAGGAATGCTCCACACTCCTACTTGTTCTGCCAGGAAGAGTAGGAATTAGTCCTTATTTCTCTCTGCCTTGGTTAGTTTGACTGAAATACATCTCTGCAACGAGGCAAAGCCCTGCTCCTCGCTAGAGCAGGGATTGTAACCTCGATGATCTCAATGATGATGACATCACCACTGACCTTCACTTATTTTTAGACAGATTGTTGTCAGTCTCACTTGTCCATTTTGTGCAGAATATTCAGAGATTTCCTGAGCCAAGGACAGTGTTAGGTTAACACAGCACTGGTAGCTCTGGATACTGATCTCTGCCCAGTGTTTGACTCAGACAGGAAAGTCCCTCTGTAAGTCAATCCTGACATGACACAAGCTATTGCTTAACTGCTTCTGTAGCTTGAAGCACGTTTTGGTACCAACCACAAACTCCTACTCCATGAAGATTTCCTGGATTGAGAGTACCATTGATAAATCTGTTAATCTGTACTGTGATTTCATACTTCGCTGAAGATTAGACATTGCCCAATTATTAGATTGAGAAAGGTAGCAATCCAAAACTTAGAGAAATTCCTGTATCACACCCTTACCAATCAAAACAGAACGACAAGCCAGAACTGGTACAAACTTTTCTTCAGACTCACACATAAGATTTGAATAAAGCTGTTCTTTAGTACTTACCAAAAAGTGTTGTAAATAAGTGGGACCTACTCCATTTTGGTTGGTACAAAAGTTATCAGTTGTAGTTGATAGGAGTTCAAGACCACTTGTCTTGAGTCAGAATTACCTGCCTGGACATACAATTGCTCTTGAACTTGCTGTATCTCCAGAGAACATCAGCAAGAAGGAATGGGCAGGGCTCTGACCTCAGTCCATACTGTCTGACCACATATTTGAGTCCAAAGTACAGTGCAGCTGGCTAAAGATACAGGTAATCAGCACCACAGGAACAGGAGGGGGGAAAAAGCAACATGGAAAGAGTCATCCCTTAGAGCCAGCTCCCAGCAACCACTACTCTCCAAGGCTGCTCCTGAGGGAGGATGATTTATGGAACTCAGACTTTAGGAAAAAGGTATTATTGTAAGCTATTGCTCCTTCTGTAGCATAGGAGTTTCAGTTTTCTTCCAGTTATCCTGGCAAGTTCCAAACTTTTAGCTGAATTTGATTCAACTAGTCCTCCATCTCTAGCACAGAGATCCCCTCTCTTCTCACACCCTTTGCAGTCACTTAAGTACAAATTCAAGAGTTTCCCATTCCTCCCTAACAAGAACAAAGAACACTGTGTGTATCCCTCATTTGCAATCTCTGTTCCAGTTCTTCCTCTCCAGCAGCTGTCAACACTCCTGAAGTCTAAAGAGTCAGATCTTCTGCTAATTCTCAGAAGTCAGTAGAAGTTCAGAGGAAATACCTACCTATTCCTCTTTATTCCTACATACTCCTCTTTATGACTTCTCTGCCTGGGGAACTTGGTAAAATAGGAGCATTCGTCTGATTGTCTTCCCAGTGCTCCTTCCTAAACATCTGGCTTCTCTCCTGCTGTCTCCACCAAAGCCATTTCTTAAGTCCTCCTTTATTTTGCTGTCCTCCTCTGAAGAGTCTTTGAAGATCTCTCTTATTCATCTTTGCTTCTGACTCTTGGTCCCTTTCTCTTTGGAAAGAGATAGTACAACTCCCCAGTCTGGAACTATGTTCCACCCATGCCAGACTTCCCCTTGGAGTCATGCCAGTGTCAGATCTTCCACCTGCTGAGCACTGGAGCCACACAACTTAATTCCCAGTGACTGCTCCTCATCTTTTCAGTGCTTTCTTTTAAAGAGGCCACGACATGGACTTTCTGCCCTAGATCCTAGAGGATCTAAAAAAAATCCCATTAAGGGACATGGTTGGCAACTTAGGCAGAGTCTACTCATTTGCATTAGTCACCTAGACTCAGTTAAATTTAATGGAGCGGAAAAAAGTGGTTCAGCAGCAATTCATTCCATCCAGAAATAGATATCTAAATATGATTAGGTGCTTTGAACTCTAAAAGCTCTTATTTACTACTCAAAAAGGCACTGTATAGTGGCTGGCTTAGATGAATACCTCAATACTGCAGAGAAATGAAAGGAACAGCAAAATAACCTGAAGAGAAGTTCTACCACTGTCATCAGTATTTTGTCTTTTAGATGAGTGATCTTATTCCATACTCTTTCCTCATTCAGCTCTGCATATCCTAGAAGAGATGGCAGAAACATTTAAATTATCTCAATTGCTAGAGGAGAATAGGGACACAGTTTTTGTAATTGTTATTGGCCTTTTTTTTTCCAAGTAACTCTGTACACTACCATATATGCAGCACTGGTTGAGTACTTGTAAACACATGCCCTGCTTTATTTTATGTCTTTATAACAATCTTTATTCACCAGCAGATGTTATGTCACGTGAGTGTTCCAGATACCTGTCCGTCCCACGTAAGATTCTAAAGCACACGAGTCAAAGGCTGAGTGCTCCCACCAGTGTGGATACACAAGGTCGTGGCTAAGATGTACTATTGTTACTTTTAAGCAAACTCATTTAAACATGAACATGGATTGCCTGGCATTAGTGTAAAAGTGGCTGGTTTAAGTCTGGATGCTTTGCAAATATAAGGTTTTTACAGTGCAGATGTAACTCGGTTCCCAAAGCAAATGGAAGTTTCACCAGACACTTCTTGACTAATCAGAATTCTGACAAACATGACCCTTGGGAGAGTACAGAGAGAACCAGGTTTGTTTAGCCTAGAAAACTGAGGACTAAGAAGTGACATGATGACAGCTTTCTATTATGTCAAATGTTGCTATGAAAAAAGAGGGAAATAAACTCTTCTTCTTATCCATTTTGGAGAGGACAAAAATAATGGGCTTAAATTGCACCAAGGAGATTTCAGCTCCCAGGAAAAGCTTTTTTTTCCGAGTGTAAAGGCACATTTCGTGGGTGGGCCACTTAGTCCTCATGCTGGCAGTTTTTAAGAAAAGACCTGACAAAGCATCTCTCAGGATGCTTTAAGTAGGACTGATCCAGTCTCAGGACAGAGGGAATGACCCTTCAAGATCCTTTCCAGCTCCGCTTTTTGTCAATTTAGAAATCACTGAGAACCAGCATTAAGTAAAATCTTCTTGGGAAAGCTTACTGTACAATTTATTCATATAGCAACACTATTATGTTTCATTAATTAGCATATTTCATTGGGCAAGTATTAACCTGACTGCAACACAAAACAAAAACAGTTGCCACAAAGGAGTGACCTGTTTGATGAACATGCAGCAATCCATGTCCATGGAGCTCAGAAAAACCCAACTGCTACATTTCCCGGCTGGGGATGCTGAGAGAGCACAAGAAGGTTTTTAAATAAGAGATGCTGTCCCCAAGAAGATAGATAATTCTCAAATACTATTATGAGATCTGCTCCTATAAAATCCTCATGATGCTCCTCCGGCTTCTTTATGATCTCCAAACATCCATTTTAACTTCCTAGCAAATTTCCCTGAAATGGAAGGCAAATACATCACACAAACCAGATTATTTACACTCATATGAATAGTAGTTTGTAGTGTTCTTTGTTTCTCAGGCATTTTTGGGTTTGCAATGAGGAATTTGAAGGATAAAATAAAAACTCTCAATGCCAGTCACAGCAAAGTGCTCTGAATTCAGAGTTAAATTATTCTACTGTGTCTTTTCTTAAGAAATGGATCACATGCAGTTCAGTGACAGAAATACCGTCTCTTAACCTAATTTTATAATGCAATCAGACTGACCTCTCCTGCACACAGTAATTGGGAAAAAAAGGAACAGACTCCAACAGACTAAACAGAAGCTACCCTAGTTTTTAATCAATAGGCCTATTCCCACTGGCTATGTATTTCAGTTCAGAACATTGTAATTAAATATAGTGATGAGCTGCATTTCTTTATGAATGAAATCACTTGCTCTCATTTATTCATATATATGTAGATATATATAAAATAGACTATAAAGTATTTACAGCTAAAATCCAATAATGTTGAGTCTAAACAAAATAAAAAAATGTAAGAAATGAGATTTTGTAAGAAGTGTTAATTTAGGAGGAGAAAATCCCTTTAATGTGCTCATGTCATGGGGTCTTCAGAATACTGGAAGGATATTAGTAGTTTTTTTCAGACATAACATTACATATTATAAAAATAATAATATAAAATGCCACTTAAAATTAGATTCGGGACCTTAAGGGTAATTGATGTCATCACATTCCACCAAGAGCTCCCACTGACTCCCTGTCATCTGCTTACAAAATTAAGGTGAATGGGGTCCAGTCCTACATAGACATTTTGAACTTATTTTCCTTTGAAATATAAAGGTTTAAAAGAGTGTCCAAGCCCAAACTGTAGTACTGGAAAGTTCACATACAATCTACCATTTTGCCCATAGGCAGTTTATGATGTTGTAATTAGAACTACCATTGCTTAGCAATCACACACACAGTAGTACTAAAATACTCAGGAAGCAACTGCATTTCTAATAAAGTTTCACCACTTCATGTTAATAGATAAAACTATGATTTGTCCTTAGAAATGGGAGAATAAAATCCTCGTAATTTTGCTATTTCAAAAAAAAAATAAAGCTGAAAATCCATATGAAGGTTCTCTGAAGACAAGAATATCTTCATTCTAATCCTCAGTGATTAGTAGCACATCTACAGTGATTCTGCTTTGCATAAGGATATCCTTTTGCCCTTGACTTTATGGCAGGCTAAAGTTAATGGGCCAAATGCATCCGTTGACTAAAATGGTCTTACTCCAAGGATAAGTTTGGCTTACCCTACAGAACACGGTTGAGAGCAGCCTAGAGAACGTCATCACAAGAAATAAACCTACATCCTGCCACCACCTCTTGAGAATGTTGCTTGACTCAGAGGCATGTTCAAGGTCAAATATGCATATTAGAACGAACAAATGCTGTTTTCACACTATTACTTCTTGGTTTAGCAAGTGATTTACTTGGTTTTTCAGCTCTAAGCCACTTTGAGCCAAATATTTCATACCAAGAGATCAATTCTGTAAGCATGACATGCACAGAAGTATCCTGTGTGTCTGCATGACCATTTGCATTAAAGAAATTAAAATGATAGCTTTTCCCCAAATTAGACATATTTTATGCTGTTTTCTGCCACTCCTAATATCACTTTAATAATACTGCAAATTAAATAGCACCTTCTACCAAATGTATGTCCCACAAGAGAATTTATTCAGCCAAATCTGCCTCAATCTGTACTGCAGGTAGCTCCACTGAAAAGCTTCAGAGTCTATCACAATGGAAAGTTCAAAATACTCTAAGTGACACCAGCAACAGCTACTTTATAAAAGAGAAGGGAAGTGTAAAGAATATATTTTTCTCCAGTCTAACAAAGGAGCCAATGGATATTGGACTATTTATTAAAGGACAAAGCAGCACTTAAATGGATACCTAAGTTAGGACACTGAAGCCTCTCTGTGTTACTTGTGAGTCAGCTTAAGATTTTGTGTGAAAGATGGGATGTTCAGAAGGAGTTGTTTTCTTATTTAAAAGGAAGAGAAGAAGGTTCTGGAAAGATTTTGCAGAACAACATATTATAGGGTAAAAGCACCATCGTGCAAAACTTTTAGTGCCATGGCTAAGGGCATTCCTTTGCTCAAAACACAAAGCCTTGCTGGTTCAGCTGTAAAACAAAATGTGCTACACATCTCAGAGGGCAAGCTGACACAGAGGATCACCTCATGGAAGAATCCACTTAGCTGAGTGAACAACCAGCAGACTCTTCTAGGGCTGTCTGAGGTCTGGCAAATCAAACCACCAGAGTCCGTGCTGTGCCATAATAATAATAATGCAAATTACATCTATGACTCTTTGAAAAAAAACAGGTTTACGTCAAGCAACAGCACTTGGCAAAACATACCACATGATCATTGCTTTTGATAAATATATATTTATAGTAGTTTTACTATATAAAATAGGTTATTTTAAACTGCTATAACTTTTTATGGCAATTATTTAGTTTCTTGAGTAAGAGGATCAAGAAACAAAAGTCACATATGGCTCTTAGAATTGCTACAACAGAGTTGTATCTCTGTTAAAGATTTTCTATCATGGCGAACAGCAGTTCAGCCTGGTCTCTTTGGGAAAAATCCCTCACTTATTCCATCTTTGGATGTACCTAAGGTCAGTCAGCAGGGCTAATTAGCATACTCTGGTGATCAGACTGACAAGACCTATTCCAGGATGCTATACACAGATCTAATACTTACATTCTAAAGCCAGAACACACACACACACACACAAAAAAAAGAAAGAAAGAAAGAAAGAAAGAAAGAAAGAAAGAAAGAAAGAAAGAAAGAAAGAAAGAAAAATTATATGAGGTAAAGAGAAGACGCCTTATGCTAAGAAACCATTTCATCTCTTGTTTGGACAAGAAAGATAAGGAGTAGACCTGAATGCACTTTAAACCACTTTACTGGGAAGAAGGGACTTGTAACATAGGGGATCACCAATTTAGCAAAGAAAGTAATAAAAAAACCAAACCAAAACAAAAAAAAA
>VWZT01007780.1:859228-882265 GCA_013397055.1 Pachycephala philippinensis
AAAAACCACAACAAAATAAACCCCCCACCAAACCAGAGACTGAGACCTCAAGACTATCTAATTTCAGTTAGGAATAAAGAACATGGTCTTGAAAGTGAAACTAGTCAGTACTCTGTGCACACCTGTGGTAGATTCTCCTCCTTCTGGTGCCTTTCAGAACATGTTCATTGCCCAGCTGAAAGTTATTCTTCATTTAATACAAACTATTGTATCAAAAAGTACTGTGTGGCCCAAGCTGGGCAACAGCATTGAGGTGAATGTGCCTGGACCGATTCAGGTACCCTAAAATCTAAAATTGCTCAGCTCCCCCAGGTATTATTAAAACAGAACCATTAACTTTTCAGATACAGAATAATCTCAGGCACTGAGAAGGGTATTGAAGGGTTTACCAAGAGCTCCCTCTTCTACCTGTGCCATCCTTAGAGGTAGGTCCTGCTTTCAGTCTTGATTTCAGGTATTCAGTGACTTTTTGAGCACTGCAAATTCCTACTGTTGCCTGGAATAATGTTTCTATTCCTCTGAAGAGAGCTCTGTGGTATTTCCTCTGCAGCCACTCCCTGAGACTGGGACAGGCTTCACCATGCCTTCTTATAATGGATTTTAAATACTGAAATAAACACAGAGAGCCTCTAGATCATAAGTACCAACTTCTGGAGGCAGATCATCTGAACATTGCTTCTTGTGGAGGGAATTAAACCCCTCCATTGGCAAACAGCAGTAGTGTGCACTCATTCCTCAGTGGAACGACCACCAAAGGAAAAGTGCTGTGCACACTTAGCAGGACTTTTATCATAATAATATATCTGAACCTGTATACATCTATCTGCTGTGGAACCCTGAACTATTTTTGTTCCTTTGTCTGATCGGAGCACGCTGACTCTTCTGCTTACTTCCCCATCGGAAGATGGCATTTCCACTGAACCATGAACCTGCTTTGGCATAACAAATTTTCCTGGATGTTTCTCAAAATGTGTCACAAAGTGAACATCCTTTGTCTACTCCAATTATATCAACATTGTTCCCTTCTTCTAGCTGTCATTTGAATATCTTCTGTTTGCAACCTTTCTTCTAAGCATTCCGGCCTTTCTTCCTGAATCACCACGTTTGTGTCTGATCACAGAAAAGAGTCACCACGCTGTGTGATGAAATAAGGAGAGGTTGCCATTTCCTCACCCTTTGTTATATCTTTTCCATGGAGAAGGATCTGATCCTGCATTACTAATGGATCAAAGGTCTCCCAGTGACTTCAGTCAGAATTTCTAAATCTAAAAATTGATCCAGACAGAGACCATAAATCTGCCTATTCATTTTGAGTCAGCCAAGCAGAGTTAGATATTTGAGATATTTGTTGGAAGAATATTTTCCCCTAAGAGAAGAACTTGTACAAACAAGAGAGGACTTGGAATAATGCAATATTTCTATAACAATGAAGTCATATTTACACATCCATTTCAGTCTTATTTACACTGAATTAGTTCACTTAGCTCTGTTACAAGAAAAAGAAAATGTTTAATTCAAAGTGCTGGCCTTGTTGTCACAATACTGCTTGGGAAAGGCTTTGCAACTGCAATGCCATGACTACTTCATATTATTTGGGGGCCCACCAAAATCATGGACCAAGGGCTGGGGAGTAGAGGGAGAAGGTGATCTGGATATCACAGCAATTATTTTCCTGTGGAAGGGATATGGAGGCTAATAGCAATTTTTCTTTTTTCCCCCTCTACACTTATGCATTTGTACAACAGCTCTGAGAAAACTCAAGACTACTATTATGTTTTTTACTGTAATGGTTTGCTAGCACACACCAGTCCAGTGAACTGACCCCAGCCCCTGGAATTCCCTGCTGTGGGGATAACCACAATCTTCCTGGAAGAAGGGCTGCAGCTCTGCAGAGCTATGTGACAAAGAAGGACAGGAGAGAGCAGGAATAACTCTTCCACACAGTCTCATAATCCACATCCCTGAGACAAGGCAGGCTGAAGAGCACACAGAGTTTTAGGGTCATCCTGCTCAGCAGAGTCCAGCAGCCCTGAACTTGCTGTTCCACACATTCCAGTGTCCCAAGTACCCCTACATCCTGCAGTAAAGGAGCTTTTCCTGCACCAGCCATGAGGAATGTCTCAGACCACAAGCATGCGGCAATCCAAGCTTCAGAACATCTGCACAGATATTCCAGAGCCCCTCAGTACAGACAGAACAGCCCCCCCACCCCTCCTCTGCCCCTCTGAACCCTGAGCCCCCCCAGCTGCAGGCTCAGGCCCTCTGTTTCATCCCGGTGCACCTTGACACAGGACAGACCTGTAGCAAAACAATAGGAAGGTTTATTTAACCTGATTTGAAGCCAAGGTTCAGAGGTATGCATGCAAGGGCTGGAAAAAAAAAAGGGCTACAAGAAAACCATAATAAAATTGTGCTTGCAATACTTCCTACTCATTAAGGATATTGGCCTGAAACATATTCTCTAGACAGCTGATCACTAATTTCTATATGCTTCCCACATTCTCATCTCATTGTCTGTATTATTTCCTCCAGTGCCCTTTGTGAGGGCTTTTCCTGGAGACTTACACTTCAGAGACCCCTTCACATTCTTTCCCTTTTTGCTTTATTTCAGATTAAGTGCCCTCCCACAGGCTCTCGTGACTAATACGCAACCCTAAGAACCTTTGAGCTGGAAAGCACCACGTACTATGAACTGTGTGTGTTGTCCCTGCATTTTGTCAAACAATTCCAGACATAAAAATGAGAGTCTTGATGAGACATACCTCAAGCAGACGGCTCCCTATGGTTCTAATTTCCCGTTAGTTTTTGCAGATTTCTAGAGAAACCAGTTAGGTTGTAGATATTGCAAAAAATCATTTATTTCTTTTTGAAATAAAACTATCTGATTTACACTCATATTTAATAATATTTCAAGCTTTAAATGCTTCAATTGTTAATTTACCTCATCTTCAATTCTTATATTCAGACAACTTCCCTTCATAGCTATTTTATTTCCTTGTTTTCTAGAACACCTGAAGCATATGTTATAATTAATTAAAATAGGATGAATATGTTAACAGCTCCTCTGTGTGACATATTTCTCTAACATCCTGCTTTAAAACTAAAGAGGAATGGCACATACATAATGAAAGGCCCTTCATTATTCAGCTTTGCACTGTAAACTCTATCAAACATTTTTGCAAGAAAACAGGAGAAAGTGAATTCTCCAGAATGTTAAAGGTTTCAGGCTTTCTATAAAGTGAGTTATTTCCTGAAGCTGCAGGCTTGTAGAAAAGTCCTTTTCACCAAAAGGTTTAGACGTCAGTACAGGCAGCCCTGCGTCACATTTCCTGTGCTGCAAAGGTTATGATACGGCAGCTAGAATCAACACAGAGTCAAACTGCAAATTAGATTACAGAGCTGAAAATAATTAAGCAATAATGATAGAGGAACAAGGTATTTCCTGGGGCTTAATGACCTGCTGGGAGGAGCTGAGGTCTTTAATGTTACTTTCAGCTAAACATCAGGAAGAAAAGTGCTATAGCATATTTTTTACTGGTCCTTGTGTGTACAAAGGGCAATGCCAGGCTGTTGCTACTCCCAGAGAATTAATGGTCACAGCACTAGTCAATCAGATTTATTTATTTTCCACCAGACACAGTCTGGGGCACTGCAGGTCCCTGTCTATGGCAAATTGGAGACAAGACTATGGGAAGACGACTGTCTTGGCCAGTTTCTCTTGTGCAGGGGCAGAGGGATCAAATCAGTTGTCCACTGAAAAGCATTCCTGCTGCACTGCATGGGTGGCTCCAGTCATCTCTTCTCATCTCTGTACAAAAGAAGTTTGACAGTCTCATCCTCAGGCACCTCAGACCGTTCCCTCAATCCCATAATCTCTAGAAAGTCTCTAATTCATCATATTTGTGTTCCCAGTTAGTTCTCTCCCTCTCCTCCATGCCTTTCTCTTCTACCCTCCCACACTGAAAGTCAGCAGTTCCCTGCTTGGTGTCCCGCTGTTCAAGGCAGAAAAGGCTCTCTGCTCCCCTCAGCCTCTTCCAGCCTCTTCCAGCTCAAACCCACACCAGGCTCTCTTTGTACATCCTCCATGGGTGCTCAGAAGAACATGTCCCCTCCCATTGCTAATCCTTACCCAGTAAACCAAAGGAATCCAATTCCTTTCTTGTGTCTGTTGCAGAACTGTATTTGTGTTTTCAGCAGGGAATGGTACTGCAGAGGAAGGCATGGCTAACACAGTATATTTATTTTATCTTCTGATTTTTCTGTCATTTACAGTCTTATGTTTACTGTACAATGGCTAGAAAGCAGATGAAATACACTTTTTTCTTTTTTTATTTTTTTCAAGTAAACAATGTCTATTCCAGCTCCAGTTAATGTCAATGGGAAAAAAAACCAAAAAAACAAAAACCCAAACCACACAGGAATAAGACTCCACCCAAATACTAATTTTTATCCCTAATCAAAACAGAGTTATTCTGCAGAATTCATGAACTACAGTCATCTCTTGTGCAACCGTGCTGGAGTCAAAGGAGTCACCCTTGGAACAGATTTGGCCCATTCTGTGGAAAACAGAACTCAAAGGGCAGGGTGACCTGTTTTGCAGCAAGAATGTAAATACAAATGATAGAGTATTTTTTTTTTATTTTAATGACTAAGCTGCAGAATAGGAATCTAATTTCTAGACCTGGAGTTTTGTTCAATGAGGCTCAGCAACACGAGCACAAGATTTTCTTCATATTGTACATGAAATCAGTAGTAAACTGCCCATCAAAACATGCATCATAATATCTTTTTATCAAACTATTATTACTATTACTGTAAGATAAATATTATTAAGTACTATTTTACACACCTGGATCTACAAAGCGTTTCACAAACTGGCTGAACAAACTGTACAGCAGAAATCTCACTGCCTAGTCCTAAAACGCAGCCACTTCTGTAACAAAAACCAGCAGCTGTTAACACTACACAGCTGTACCAGACAAAACCTTGGGGCATAAAATGAACATGATGACTCTACTTAGCCAAAATTGCAAGTGAAGTGTAAGTAGGTAGAAAGCATGGTAATAATCTAAATACAGAGAGTGATACACTGCCACTCTCTTGCCAGAAGCAGGAGATTATACTTACAAGGACATCAGTCTTATCCAAAACCCCTGCAGATCTTCGCCCACTACTGTCAAAGGCAGTCTCCAGCTGTAAAGGGAAGGTCACAGTATCCAGCCTGCCAACTGCATCTTCTTTTTAGAGCATCTCCAGCTTTCCCCAAGAGGGCTGCCTAAAACTGGTCCCTTTAAACCAGGAATTCTCACAGGTGCTGCAGCAGCTCACAAAAATCCAGCTTTCTCATGAACAAAATGTGTTTCCCATTTCCCTCTTACAACAAGCCTCTTCCTTTGTTTGTTAATTTGGATGTTTAAAGAAGATGGGACTGATGAAGACTCCTTTACATACTTTCCAAGCTCTTTCCCTCTGAAGGAAAATTATTTGCTCAGAAATAGTGACAGCACAAAGGACAGAATCTGCCACCTTTCATCTTCATTAAATCTCTTACCTTACAGTAATATAGCAAGAGATTGTGTTGAATATTGCCATGCATGTTAGCATGTGTGTACTCTAAATGCCCCATAAATACGCCGTGCTTCATCTTCCAGCCAGGACTGCAGGCCCTACTTCTGGTATCTGTTGTGCCACAACAGAAAAGAAGATTCTCCAATAATTTCAATGCCTTTAGACTATTTTTCTTAACCAAAAAAGTATTTTTCAGCCTCATTTGCAGCAGCAGACTCTTCTATAATCAACCAAAGTTCGCATTAGCATGTGCCATCTCCAGATGCAAATTACATAACATGGTATTTTTTCTGGCTCCGTTCAGATCATGGCTGTCATGAATAACTGTCAACTGGCTCACAAGAGGAGAAAAATACAAAAGCCCAGTAGTGTTTTCATCATCAGAGACACAAGCTTTCGAGATGTTCCTGTAACATACAGCACTCCCTTAAATTCCCTCTTCTTCCCTCCCCAGCGGCCCTGAAGCCTCTGGAGAGACCCTGTCCTCTCTCTGTCTCGCTGATGGATATCCCCACAGTGGGGGGTATATAACCATTAAGCAGACTATTAAAAAAATCTGCCTGCCATGATAACAACAAGAAGAAAGGGAAGATTTGCCTAAGATCCCAGCAATGGATGAAAATGTCCTTGGATTGTTAGGTTGCAGTGAAGAAAATGCCTTAGAGCCAAAAAGAGAAAAGGGAGAAGCAAGGATGCCATGCCAGCAGGTGAGAGCAAAGGCTTTTTACTTCATGTCTCTCAGGAACAGGATAGAAAGATATACATTTCTCAATGGATTTTGTTCCCTTCTCCCTTGTTTATGCACCTCCAGCTGACCTGATTATGTCAATGCCTCCTGAAACTCGTTATAACAAGTTCTCCCCGTTGCAGTGACACTTCTGATGAAAGCAACACTGAGCTGACCTGGGGAGTGGCAGCGGATTCCTGGAACTGGCTGTGGCTCCCGTGCCACCCTGAACCTTACAGATCAGGGTTTGCTACCCTAAAAGGAGAAAATGGCACGCTCAGGGAGGGTGCAGGGCTCGGCCCATCACCTCTGGGAGAAAAGGCAGGCTCGGGGTGCTCCTAACAAAGTTTTCCTACAGTGCTTTCTGTATTCTTCCTTTTCCCCTTTCTTCCCTGGGGAAGGGTGTTTACATTAGGTGTATCAGTGCTAGAAACAAAACGTGAAGCCCCTTATAACACTAAAATTACCATTCTTCGGGGGACAGGGTATTTGTTTACAAAAATATCTTATGGCCCAACAGAAATGCACTTTGTTAAATGTTAAATGTGGTGTGTATCCGCCAGCAAAGCAAGCATGTCAAATTTACAACTGTGACTAACAGAGACGAGAGGGGTTTTTTTGCTTAGGTGGTAATGTGCTTTAAAAGGAGAGTGAATCTGCATTTCTTGGGAGGGAAAGCTGGGATACAGCCAGAATTCCAGCCAAATGATGACTCCTGATGTTCTTTCACTGGCTCAGACTCTCAGCTCCTCTTTTTGATTTTGTTGAACTTTCCCTTTTACTACCATTTACTCAATTTCCTTAAATAGTGAGAACTTGGGAAACACCAATTGTTCAATTTGTTTCTTCTCTGACTTTGACAATATGTGACACTGGATAAATATTAATTCATTATAATCATGTATTTCCAGAACATAATAAGGGTCCTTTACAAGAGGAACTAAATCATATATTTCTGAGCTATTAGCAGCAATTTTTCAGTAACACAGAATTGATACAATCTTTTCTGTACTACTTCTGACCACTGATTTTGTGTTATCCTCACCATGGTCACAGACAACTGTTTTGTGCTTTGATTTGACTTAAGTGGCAGGTCAAAAAATGAAGCATTGGGAACAGTAATAAATACCCAAAATCCACACATACAAACAAGTATTCCTTTAGTACATTATCCAGCAATCCTAATGGTCCTATGGCCAGTAAGGCAGGATTTTAGGCTGAGATTTTAGATCAAAGCAAGTTCCTGAACAGTAGTTCAGGACTTCCTGTACCTCATACCAAACAAAACCCTTAAAAATAGCAGTTACTTATTAATGTTACTTTTTATATATTATAAAAATACATGTGATATAATACGTATCAGAGAAAAGTACTCTGTTGCCACAGTGGAAAGACTGAAATGTGTCGAAGAAAGACCATTTTATCATATGGCTTAGGCTATGCACTTATGCCTTAAGATGCTTTTTTTTTAATTGATGACACTGTAAAACAAACAAGTTTTTTATAAGAACAAAAATCTGATCAATTGTTATTTATTCATTTTCTATTCAATAAGTCTTCGTTTGAAGCCTGAACACTTCTTTTGCTATTTGTTTTCCTGTTCACTAGCACTTCTGATTTAAACACTATATGATCCTAAAATAAATTTACCTGTCTTCTGGCTCCACCCATGGAACTTCACCAAAGAACACGAGAAGTAATACATTTCATTATCAGGCTTTGGTTAGGCACAAGTCATGATGCAAAAACATGCTTTGATCTTTATTCTGTGTAAGAAGTCCTGCTGCTCTGAGAAAAAAGAATAAGCAAATTATAAGAAATTTGAACATGAAGACAAAAAAGACCATTAATAGGTCCCTCCTTCTGTATAGTTCTACAGTTTATCCAGTGGAGTGGAATATGCTCTCCCTTCCTGGCAAGAAAATACCATTCAAGGGAGGAAGATTCCTCTGCCAGAAGCCTGCTTAGCCAACAAGGTCTGAAATGTAATTGGTAACCTGTTTGGAATGCTCTTCTGTTAAACTGTTGGAGACACCACATGGCACGGAAGAGAAGGAGAAAAAGGAGAGAGCTTGTTTCCCCTGGTGTTGGCTTATGAGAAGTTCAGCTTTATAGGATGAGCTTCAATCTTTTTAAAGTTTCCTTTGATTTGTGCACCAGTATCTGCTCGGCTACTTCACAAACTTTAGGCACACCTTTTTTAACACCTGCAGCAATGGATCAACCCCACAGACCTATTTACATGGAAAAAAACCCCAACCAAACCAAAACCTTTTTCCAACCCACCATAAAGAAAGAAGGCTTTAATAAGCACGCAGTCTGCTTTTCTAATAAAACCCCTGCTCAGCCTACATCTATTCACCATTGCGTCCTGTCATCCTTCGTGATCAATTCCTGAATTTGATTGCAAGCAGTTTTCAGCAGGGATCATGTCTTCTTCATCCCTGTGGACATTCAGATGTCTTCTCTGCAGAGTCACAAACTAATAAAAACAGACACACACATCCATCAGCTAACCTGGCATAAGCAGTAGTCACTACAGACAAATCTTTGCATGTTATTAGACCTACACATAATCTAAGAGAGCAACAGCTGAGGAATGAAATGAGCCAAGGTGAGATTTTCCAAGCTTGCCTTTAAGAAACACAGTGAAGACATGAAACACACACCTTCAGAAGAGCCTGATTTCTGGCTGCCAAGGAATCACTTCCTGAATTTCCTGTATGGCTCCTTTATATTGCCAAAGCTTTCTCCTTGCACTCGTTCTTGAAACCCCTCCTCCTGCTGGGCACTGTACATCAGGGTCTTCCCAAGGCCACATGGTCATTTGGTGTGAGGGGTAAAATGGGTACCAAGGGCCATCGGTGAAAGAATCTTGCAGGAGAAAGTTTTAATAGGATCCGGTTCTACTACAAATGTGGTGTTTGGCCCTCAACTCATCAGCCAGCCCCTCTAAGCTGTGTTTGAAGCAGCCAAGGGCAGCTGCAGCAGGGCAGAACTGTGCCAGGAAAGGACGGATGTGGCAGCTGCCAGTTGTCACTGCTGTATTCTTACCCTGGCTAACATGCCTAGAGCTAGGGGTGGCCTTCCCATTTGGCTCTAGTAAGTGGGGTGCTATCCCCCCTGAATGCCCAAGCAGGGTTTATAATTCAGTTGCATCTTCTCTCTGTCCCTCACCTTGACCAGAATTAGGCTGTAAGAATCCCTTTGCAAGCTGGAGCAGGTTTTTTAATTCCTCTTCCTTCCTTCCACGCAATACATTTCAGCCTTGGACATTTGGCTTTGAAGGACTCAAGGGCAGAGTGTGTGGGATGTGACATTTATCAGGGTTCCTCTTTCATTCTTGTTTCAATGTGCAGGGCCAGGTGAGAATTTTGCTGTCCAATTTTTATAAACTCTGTCCATCACACACCCATGCAGAAAGCAATGAAAAAAAAGCTACATTCAGCATGAGATAAAGGTACTGACCTAGGGGCTGAGTGCAGGACTGACAACAACACTTTGACTTTGAAAACTTTATCCTGACATGGTTTCATACTGAAACCATTTCACTTCTGCTCTCCACTTAAATAAAGGCACTAATAATCACTTGGTTTATATTTGATCTCTTTCCATAATACCTGTATGCTCCATTCGGGAAAAAGAAAACAAAAGCAAACAAAACAGAGTAGTTTTGTCCCAACAATATCTTCCTGTATCATAAAATTACCTCCTGAGGAGCCCCCTATGTGCAGTACACACAAACTCATGTGCACATGGACACTTTCCATCCATCCCCACGCTCACAGGCAAACACATTCATGCTGATTTTACATGCTCTGTCTCCGTGTGGGAACTGTGAGATTGCAGGAGGGGCTGGTAGCAAGGTTTCCCAGTGCTTGTTATGATAAACACCCTGCTATCAGTTGCCTGTAACTTTGCCAAACTTCTCCTGTCTAGCTCCAGCTGAAATTTCCTGTGCCAACCATATAGCGCAAGCTGAATGCTTTTTGGAAAAACTCTGCACTAAAGCAGTTCAGTGATCTGGATCAGGGAAAAACACATTGTTGTATCCGTGCTGAAAAACAAATAAAATCTGGGTAACCTGCTAGGATAGATGCTCTTATTAACCTCATACTTTTTAGCATGGATTTAAGCTTGTCTAGAGGATTTGAGTCTTTGTTCTAAGAGTGCTTTTTGCCATCCACAGGAGAAAATGCCCACTTTGGCCTAGTGACCAGACTTTGAAGCCTCCTACCTTGCAGCAGGAAATCTGTAAAACCTTCAGAGCTCAAAGTTGCAAAGGGAGCAGGGAAATCCTGCACAGCCTATGGATTGCTTGATGCTGCTGGTGCAGCAGGGGGTGGACCAGCTGAACCAAACATGAGACTTTGCCATGGTTTTCATGCTCTCCTCCGAGGCCAAGGCACAAAGAAAGGATTCTCTCCACTCTGCAAGTGGAACAGAAGAAAGCTGGCTTTTATAAGCAGATCCTTTTCTCCCTTTCACCATGCCCTGAAGAGGTGGCCATCTCCCCACCCAGGACATGAGAAAATTCATGTTTAAATCTACGTTTGAGAAAAAGAAATGTTATTAATTTTCTTATGTGTAGCAACTTTAGTGTTCTTCCCTCCACTATGGTTTTTGACTAATACAGCGCAAACATCGGGTTCTAGCACACTCACAGTTTGACTTCACAGACATATTTGAATTGTGTCACACTACCTGGTAATGCAGACAATATTTTTAAACAGTAGAAAAGCAATGCAAAACAATAGAAAACCAGACTGATTAGTGCCTTTCCAAGTAGAGGCACATTTTTGCCAAAATTTTCAAGGGTTCTTTTTCTCTGGGACATAGGGGATGATCCCCAAAACAACAATTTGATTTGTGTGGGGGTATTGTTCAATGTTCAGCTGACTTTAATCGAGAGGTTTGAAAAATCTCCCAAATCCAACACTTTCAAGGTGCATGCATCCATACTTGCCATAACATCTAGCCTGCCACAAGATTTTTCTGCTAATCTAATAGTCTTAATAAAGCAATTTCATGCTCTGGCACATCTGCTTTCAAAAAACATTTTGCATTATTTTTCTTATTGTGTTTCTTCAGCTAAAGAAAACTGAAATGAATGCTACAATTTACACTGAACACTGTTGAGTTCCTAGAGGAGATGACAAAAAATTGTTATGATTGGACACACCATAATATGCAATAAACGTTTAAGGAACCATAAGACATAAACTCACTTGTGTTCTTCCTTTCTTACGGTTAAAAAATTGAGAGGATATTGACATTTTGTCCCAGAAGCTTACAGCTTTCTCTTTCAGGAAATATTTTCATCCAATATTCTTGGTTGGTTTTTTCAGCTACATTCTTTTACCTCTGACTACATGGATTCACAATAATTCTGTTTTACACCCCAATAACACTAATGCTAGGAAGTTTAAGTGAAAATTTTACAGCTTCCCACATTGTTCCCCAGACTAGCTCATAGTAAATAGTATCCCTGACAAACAACTGATCACAGATAATCTCCATCTTGCTGAGACAAGAAACAAAGATTTTCTTTCTTTCATTTATACTGTAGCCATGAAGAAGTACAATTTATGTTCTTAAACAAGAACTCACAATGCTACTTGTTTGATTATTTCCTAGCCAATAAATCCATAATCTCCTGGGCTTCTGAGTATCACTATTTTTAATGCTTGAGGAAGCAAAGCCCAGATGGAGAAGGAGATAAAACACCTCCAATCTGTAAGGAAAATTTTGCTGAGGGGCAACACTAAAACACTGGTGTATGTCCTAGAGGGAAAACGCAGCACAGCCTGAATTACAAACCCTGCTGCAGTGCCCGACAGATTCATGGCTGCTTCTCCCTTTGCTTGTCTACTGTACTTGCCAGTTCCTGGAAAAGAGTTGTCTCTGTCACTTTTTGCATCCAAACAACATCCCCCTAGAGTTTTAGCTGCTACACAAATAGAAATATGACATAAAGGACAAAGGATAATTTTGGCCTGCTGACAGTTTTCGTGTCCGTGGGTTAAAGAAAGTTAATAAGAGAGTTTACTGTGTGTACCACTTGAACACTAAAAACGTTCCTCAAGAGGTTAAAAGTTCAAAGTTGAGTCAAAGTCTGCACTGCCTCCACTCTTCCCTTTTAATTATCTGAGGTCAGGAAGTTAATAATACCAGAAATCCCCAGTAGAGACCTCTTGCTCAGTGTATGAACTTTAAACTTGTTCAGCTTTTTTCAAAGGGTAAAAAGTTCAGTGAAAACACAGTGGATTTTCCCTCTGGTCTCCACCAATTCAACCTCAAGGGTTAAAAGTTTAACTGTAAAAGAGGAACCTTTGTTCTCTGAGCTACATTTACAGAGTTCACTTATTAAAAGGTAAAGATTTCAAACAGCAGCTAAAGTCCAAAGTGATTCTTTTCCATAATGATGAAAATATCGCAATAAAAGCAAGTCCTTTGATCTGTTATCACTTCCCTCAGAAGTGACTGTCAAAACTTATTTTTCTCTCCATTTTGAACTTTGGACGAGTAATGGAGCCACATGGGTCCCTAAGGCCACGTATATCTGTTAAACAGCAACATGCTGCATTTGTGAATTTGTTCTACATTTTTCAGCCAGGGAGTATCTTTTCCCTACTGAAACATTTGCGGCAGATGTTTCTCCACCAGGACTTTTTGCACAGTTTATTTCACACAAGCTCAGGTTCACAGTTCTGACAATGGTGAATGTGTCAAGTAGAGGTGTTCTCACTATCTTCATTCTCTAGAGACAAAGATCCCCCTGCTGATCCTTTGGAAACTATGCTGCTAGAAAATCTAAAAAACAGTTAATCTAAAATATATCTGGTTTTTTATAACAGCTGAGATTTGACCTATGGGAGTTCCCTGGGGGGTATTCAACAGGTGCAAAGTGTCTGATATTAATCGGTGTGGGTCGAAGGTTTACAAAAAGAGGAAAAATCAACAAAAAGGTTACTTTTGTTTTTAGTATTTGTCCCATGTCTAATGGCCAGGATATGTATTTATGCAACTGAAATAGGAAATGCCCTTGGCTTGGGAGATACTAGATTGCTATGCAAGAATTTGAAAATCTTGAAAAACAACAAGTTCTAATTTGGGCCTTCCTTAGGGAATCTCTTATAATGTGAGTTTTGGATTGCAATGGTGTGAGTGGCCTTTTTATTAAAGATCAGCTTATTAAAGTTCAAATATTCCCAGAACAGCTCATTTCCCAGTCCTGCTCCATTTATGAAGAAGTTGAAGCTCAGCATTTCAGCCTTTCTGTACCCACAAGCAAAAAGCCCTCACCGTGTACCTGAAAGTGTTGCTCTGACCGATACCTGTGACCCTGTTCTTTGATACAAACCTCAGCAAAATCAATACGAGATCTCACTTCAGAATGCTTTAGGTCTGCCCATCTCACTCTCAGAACAGAACTCAAAATCATTCTACTCCACCTAATTCATGCTTGGGAGGACTAATCAGTTTTGAAAAACAACATTTTAAATTTAGGTCTGCTCTAGAATTTTTTTTAACTGGGATGTAACCACACTTTGCATTTCCAGACTTTTCTCAGAGAAGAATGTTCACTACTGTGTCTATAAAATGCACTTTGCAACGAAACTGCAGGTTTCTAAATTACCCTTTCCGTTTTTCATTTTGCTACAGACTTTGCATGACCTGATATTCAATTTAACCTATCATTCATCAAGCATTTATAGAAGCATTTCTTCTTTATCATTTTGGTTCCTTGTTTACACTGTCAGATGACGACCAGAGCAAAGATAAGCTTTTCTTGATTATTCCGATAAACGTTTTCTCTCTCCTTTACATGACCAACTCTTGAGCTCTTTCAAGTTCAGTTCAGCAGGAAATGTTTGCTGTTCTGGCAGAACTACTTTACTAGGTCCAATGGTTCCAAAGTTCAGCTAAAGATGGTGACCTTCGGCGAGGGTCTAGTTGGGCCAGCCCCGCTGTGTTTTCACCAGGCTCTCTGAAGAGGGTACTTGGCATTAACTCTGCGTGACCCTCTCAGCAAGCTCCATTCAGACCACAAACTCAAAAATTAACAACAGATTCTGTAGGTTACAGGCCATCAAGATAGAGGAAAGGATGACTGAATCTGATTATGGAGCCACTTAAAGGGACTTGCAATAGGTAGCATTGCATAATTTTTTATTGGAAGAGGTACCTTTTGGACATAATTGCCATTTTACTCAACTAATTATAATTATGCTTAATACCAAAAAAAAGCACAGACTGTTCAATACAGCTGACACTGACAATATTTGTGCAAAGCATGACTGTTTCACAAATATAATCTGAGTTCAAGTGATTCCAGGACCAAATTGAATACCTGGCATTCAGACCTCCATAAATTATCATTTTAAATGGAGCGTACACTTTCAGATTCAGTGAGATATGAACTATTCTAGTTCACTTTTGCTTCTCTATCAGTCTCCACATATGCCCTTTTGTCTTTAACTATAGCTAATCCATGTTTCTATGGGCTAACTTAAACAGGATTTTGCTGTGTCTTAACCTTCAGGCTGAAAAATAACTTTTCTTTGCAGTGTAAGAATCTGCCCATGCAAAACTGCTAACACATACTGTACTCTTTTGAAACTGGGTTGTTGGGTTTTTTTTGATAGTGCGTTTGTAGCCCCAGAGTTCAAAACCAGTACTTCAGAGTGTTTCTTTACTCATTCCTGCCATCATGTCACCCCCTTCACAGACATGCATCTATACAAAAGCACTTCTGAGTGCAAAATTCACCCTCTGACAACCAGGGTAGGACAAGTGCTTTCTAGAACAAGAGCTCTGACCTGAGAGCACCATCAAGTTGCACTGGGAAGACCAGAGGATTACATTTCCCACCTGCCCTCCTGGCTGGCAATAAAGTCAAGTGTTTCCACCCTCCTGTTGTCTCATTCTCCTGCTCTGTGTATTAATATACCACGCAGAAGTTTAAATCGAAACAAATCAGCCACAGTCTGTGGTAGCTTGCATGCAATCACACATTCAGACCTGTTGCCGTTGCATCAAGGGTGGTGACCTCCCCACTGAGGAACAAGGAAAGGTGCTAACTTTGGAAATTTCTCCAGAATGAGTCACTGGCACTGTCGAGAAGAGCCCTGAGTGACACACCATACTGGGGGTGGGGTGAGGGGCAGGTACTGGATGTTTTCATCATCTCTACGCTTTGTCAGGACTCTACTATGGTTTGTTTCATTTGCTATTCCTCTTTTTCATTCTCTGCTAAGTCATTCTGCACCACTTGTGCCCTTTTACTGTAAGCCCAAGTGACAAAGCTCTGTCCCTTGCCCTGCAGGAACGTGCTGCCATGATAGATACTGGGAAAAATCAAGGTAATTTGAATGTCTTTCCTACAGAGAAAGCTCTTCTGGATTTGCTGCTCCTCATGACATATTCAGTATGAGAAGAGAAGGAGAGAACATAGATTCAATCACCATATGCTACAAGAAAGCCACCCACAGATAGCACATAATCTGATGCTATAGCCCCTAAGTTTAGACCTAATGGACCCTTTTGAACAAATGGATGTTGCCTCATAATGTAGCCCCTGCTCATCTAAAACGGAAAGAGCCACGAAAAATAGCTGGATGTCAGCTGCCCATAGTACATTTCACACGAAACTTGTGAAAAAACTCAGTCACAGTGAAGAGCAAACTGTCTACAGACAGCTCCAACAAGCACTCTGGGCTCTTACTATTCTTTTATTGTAGCATTTCCATGTCTATTATTTCACTGGGCTGGACCCACTTAATAAATGGATAATGTATCTTGTAAGGAAATGATCAGATTATCTATTGGATAGCTGCAGACAAAGGTGATGTGAAAAGAGAAGAAGCCTCCCCATCTACACCCAAATCCTTCTGCAGGTGATTCATTGCAATCTCTGTAGCCACAAACAACAAATCCTAGAGGAATGGTAGGATTAATGTTAATCTTACTAAATCAGAGGAGTGAAAATATCTTCTCCCATATGAGTACAGAATCTCCTGAGCTCAGACTCTGGTGTGCCGACCACCATTAGGCTCACAGTTACATGCCAAAATTATGTCCTATGACACCAAGAGGAATGAAAGGTCATAAAACTCACAGTTTTCAAATGATCCCTCAAGACCCAGACCCCTAAAGTACTAAGCCTTTTGTCCTTTCAAGAACAGCAACAAACGGAAATTCTTCAGTGTGTGAAAAAAGTCTGGAGCGAGCTCTGCAAACGAAAACACATGGCAGGGCTCCCATCCCCCATGCAGGGAGCACACATGGAGGGAACAACTTGGTCCAGCTTGGAATGTACTGGCCATTGAAACACAGTTTCTGCTAAAGATACATCTGACTTAGAAGAGTGAGCACAGAACAATACAAAAATGGCTACATACTCTCATCAGAACCAGCTGCGGGATGAGTAGTCCTAAAACAATGGGGTCTTTCAAAAACCCCCACAAATTAACTTAAACACACTCCTTTCGAAACCAGCTTGTGTGTTAGCCCTCTCTTTCCTTTTACAAAGAACATTGAAGGTCATTACATCAAAGAGCTCCAGGCAAATTTCTCAAAGTTCACAGCACCTCATGAAGACAATTCACTTCGATAAATTATTGGGTGATAACTAATAGGAATTCTGAAAAGACTTGGGCAGTACCCAGTGGGAAAAAAAATCTGCTTTGAACTATCCAAAAAATATGAGTAAGCCACGAAGAAATAATTAATCATATACAACCCATTATAATTAAAAGTGTATTCTTAAATAGCTTCTTGATTGAGAACAAATGCCTCATTAATCTGGGACACAGTGACTTAGGAACACAAGAAATGTCAAGCAGAGAATGATGACCAAGATGACATGGGACTGCACGTGCTGCATGTGCCCCATCTCAAAGGCTCACAGAGAACACTCAATGCAGTGAATGTAGTGACTTGGAAAAAACTCCACTAGCATCTGATTTTTTTTTTTTTTAAAGTCAAATTATTTTCATTGTAGACCACTAAACATTATAGGAGTTCAAAGTGGCTGCGTTATCATCCCATCTGCCATTGTTTGCAGTCGTACCTTCTGCTCCAGTGTTTCTCTGGGAACATTTCTACTGCTCCTGCTTTTACTGAAACAAAAGTATATTGTTGCAGCTGCATCTCACTCTATGCCCACATACCATTTTCTGGACAAAGCTGAGTTTGCTCTGGCCATGATACAGGTGAATTAAGAGGAGTGCAGCCACAGTGGCATAACCCCAACCCTGATCCAATTCCTCTTCCCTCACAGCAGGGTTTGGTACTGGGCTTGGTACCCTGTTATTCAGCTGGCCCAACACAAAGCAGGCCCTTTGAAAGCTCCTTTCTGGACTGAAATATGCTTTGAAAAGGCTTCACCCTTCAATTTTATAAAACTTTATTGCTGATTTTCAAAGACTATAGTCTAAAAAAGAATCTCTCATTGTTACAACACTGTAACTTAGAGAAGAAATTTAATCACATTAATATTTTGCAGTAGAATCTCTGGTGCAAATGACATAATTTATTCCTTTTCCTTAGAGATTTAATTTTTTGGGTAGATTTCACCCAGGGAAATGGGTGAAATCTACCATTTGACTCAAGTGGCAAAGCCAAGCTTTTCAAGTCTTTACACCATCAGCAGGTAGCAGAGCTGCATCAGACCACTTTCAGCTGCAAATTTGCTGAGACAATTGGGCCATTTGGGCTCAACATCAGTTTGAAAAGAAGAAGGATTTTATAGAGCAGCTTTGCAACTTTGAAAACTCAGCTAGCACCTCTTTTTTTCCTGTAGTTTACATAAGGAAGGCCATGTCACCATGACCATGAAGCCAATTTCCTCCCATGGAAAGAAATCACCTTTGATAAAAATGGAGATGCAAGTCATGTTTCCAGTTTCTCAAAAGAAAGGAAACTTCCTGAAAAAAACCAAAATCATACATAGAGAAAATTTGGGTTTTGCTGAAAAGTTGTTTGCTGGTTCAGAAATAGCTCCAAGGTACTGACATTGTCCCTCTGGCTGAACTGCAGCAATGGGTCACAGGAGTTATCTCGTGAGCTGTTTATGGGAGCTCACGATGATCTGTCTCATATCTTGCTTCTCCTCTATGCCCCAGATTGTATTTCCTATTATATAGAGAGAGGTTCAGGAGATTTGTTGGACAGGGGTTAAACCTGTTACTCTTTCAAAATGTTTTAAAATTTATTCCAATTCAATTTCTGTGCAGTGTAAACTGTACAGATATGTATGAAATCGTGTTTAAATAGCCTGAAAAGCAGTTTTACAGACAAAAAAAAAAAAAAAAAAAAAAATTACAAGCGTGGGAGAGTGTCTTGCCTGCACCAGCTGTCTGATCAGAGGATAATTCAATATAGCATAATTTACCTTTCATATGTAACCAACAGGACTTCAGAAAAAGAGTACTCAAAATCTCATTGAAAGCTTAATTTTAATGAGAAACATTGAAGTTATGCTTTGTCAAATAATTCTGAAAAACAAATGCCTCAAAGGACATCACAGACTTCACTGAGCTATTCCATGGACAGAAAAGATTTACATCCATTAAATAAAGTACTCATTGCATGTTAAGTTCTGCCACTTCTGGATATTCACCTTCATTTTTCAGTAACATAGTTAAAAATGTTTAAGTACATATTCCTAGAATAGTACCATAACTGGATCATGGTGTTTATTTTACTGTAGTTCACACAGTTGTCCCTTATGCTTTCCCAGCCTGGCAGCTCCCTTTGGGGAGAGGCTTAGCTCCCACTACTCATCATTATAGAGGCTTCTAAGTTTTCACTGGTGATCAGAAAAATGGGAAAAATTGTCAGGAATACTTTGTTCTGAGAATACTGGGTGTAGGTGAAAAGATTCCCAGAAAAAAGTTGTGCAGTTCCACGCTGTCAGGTAAAATGTGGGACCACAACAGGGTAGCTATGAGTTTATTGATCACAGATCCACGCTCTGATCAGTGTGAGAGTCCAAATAACCATGCAGAGGATGGCAGGGAAAAAGTGGATGATTGGGTCAGTGTCCAGTCAGGACACAACGGGGTTCAACTTATACAATTTTTCCTTTTAGCAGCAGATCACATACATCATGCCCACATGGTTCCAGAGCAAAGAAAGCTGCGTGGCAATAAATAGAGGCTGGGGTCACTGTGACCTGACGATCAGCAGTGGCAGGATGTTCACTCTGTGAACTGGGATGAGATAGCACATGCTGAGCCAAGCCCTTGACTCTGAGCCAGCCTCCTGAGCCTCCCCTCCCCCTGCACTGGGTGCCACTGCAGAGGATATGTTTGCAGATGCAGGGCAGGAAAAGTGACTGAAATTCTGTGACCTGTTCCATATCTCTTTATCTGTAACAATCCCCTCAGTGTATTGGATCAAACTCTCTTGTATCCTTGCACTTCTCTACTTGCAAACAACAAACATCAAAACATTGTCTTTCCTCTTACAGCACCAAATGATGCCCAGTGGACACGTCTGGTTTGTGGTAGCTCCACCAGTTCATCATAGTCATTGATCAACTGATCAATAATCTGCCATGTGACTCCACCAAATTCTAATAACCTTTGTCAGTAATTTAAATATGCGATCATATTTTCAAAACACACTTCATTTTCACACAAACAAACTTTCCTAGGTTATAGTTGAAAACAAATCCTCAGATAATCTCTTATTCCAATTAAATTTAATCCTTTAAATAAACCGCAGCAAATTAGAGGCAAAGGTGAGAAGGCTACTGAGGTAAAAAAAAAGTCTATAGGGGGATGATATGCAAAGAAACTCATAAGAAAAACTTTCTCATGTACTACCCAAATGTGCCACCTGCACAGTTATTGAATCAAGGTCTGGGCTGGGGTTTTTTTCTTTTATTTGAGTTATAAGGAAACCATATTTCGCAGAACTTAGAAATGCATTCCTTGTACCTAACGATGCTGCCAGTGGTCCTTGGGTGGATCCAAATTTGGCCCTGCTGAACACAGTGTACAGCTCCCACCTCTGTCCATGCAGACTGTCCCTCACACAGCACAGACATGTGTGTCCCCCTCACCAGAAAGGATCAGGCTGCAGCATTTTTAAGAGAACAGTCTGGACTTTTCAGTTTTACTCATATCCTTATAATCTTGCTAATACGAATTTTAAGGGGTGACACAGATTTTTTTCATATTGAAAATCATCTTTTTGTACTGAACTGTCTTCTTTTGGCTGACACTGTCTCAGAGTTGGTCTAAACTTTATTAACACCTTTGGTGTTCGTCATGGTAACATTAATAATGAAGGACTCATTTGGTATTAATCTAGATGCCATATACATATTCATAGAAATTCCATTGCAATCCTGCAGTAGTTTACTGTTCCTGCCAATCCTGACTGAATATTTCAGGACTACAACACAAAAATAATTCTGAGAATTGTTGAAGTCTTTGGTACACTCTGCATACTTGGTAAGAAGTTTAATGACTATTGTTATTGCTTTTATTAATTTGCTTAAAATGTATCTCAGCTGTCGCATAAATATTAAACTGTCTCCCATGACTTGCATCTGAGTAACATAAGCATGATTATCTAATACTTAAACTGCTTTTAACAGCAGTTTAAGCCAATCCAGCTAACTTTACACCCAGGCAATTCAGGAGAATTCAGCTTCTGAGTTAGCTCTGCTCTCTGATTCAGCTTGGGTGCAGTAGGCAGTAACATCTTAAACATGCATGGTGGTCTCTGCAACCTCTGGCTGAGCACAGCCTCAGGCTCCCTTTAAATCTAAAATCTTAAAAATCTAGTTTAAAAACTGAGACCTCGAGTAACATTCCAGATGTCTTTCAGAAAATCAAGATCTTAAGAACTGATTGGCCTAAAATGATATTGATAATTTCCTACCTTTTCTCTTGTTCATCTCAAATCTACTTAATAGCATTTCTCAAGAAATCCAGGAATAAAATGTATTTTAAAAAACTTATGGTATAGGTGTTACAGTGCCTCACATTACCTTTCACATGAATTTCTAACAGAGTTAAAGGGGAGGATTTCCATTTTCTAATTGGATTTCTTTCATAATAGCATTGTCTCAACCGCAAAGCCTACATGGCACATTATGACAGCATGACAATGGAGTAAGGGAAGATGTGGCCATGGAGTAGGAATCAGGAAAAATAGATCTCAGTTAGAGACTTCTTATGGTTATGATTCATTCAACCGTGCAGCCCTTTCCCATGCCACATATTTTGCCATCTAAAATGGAGAAGAAATTATGTTGAACTTGTGGAGTTTCCATACATCTGTCCGAGTGGATGATCAAGCTTCTGCACCTAACAGTCCATAAAATTCAAGTGCAAGCTCATGTGGCACCTTGAAAGAAGCATGGTCTGTGTTCTACAAATGCTTCAAAGGAGTCAGCCAGGCTTGAACAAGCCATGGTATTTCACAAATCGTCCCACTCAGGGTAATAAAACCCAGCACTGCATAGAGACCACAGTCCAACTTCTGCTTTATGACACTACAGCTTAACCCTGGTGTCCTGAATTGTACCATGTTTTAGTCTGGAGACACCAACCAACAGAACAGACCTCACTTTTCGACCTTTTGCTACCTGATGCCCTTACAATTAACTCACCACAGCTCAAACTTAGAGCAAAATGCAGCTAAAAGCTTTTACATCTCAGAAAATACATCTGAAAAAAACTGCGTAGTATTCTCTCCAGGTCTGTGAATAAATGCCACTGAATATTCGGTTGTTTTTAGCTATGAAATGGGGCAGGAATAATTGTTGTTTGGCTAGCCATACTCCTGGTACCAACAAAATGAAACCACAAGAAGAAAGAATTCTATGCTCTAGACCTCCCTTACATTACTACTTGTGATTAATTATTTCTACTACCTCCAAAACCACTTATGCTTTTTAAATACAGAAACTTGTACACCCAGGTTAAAAAAAAATTAAAAATCATAATCCTACAATAGAAAGAAAACTCATTCTTTTAATATGTGAAAACATACATTATGTTGGATCACTGAAAGTGTTTCTATAGCAGACTCAAAAAGCATAACCCGACTATGAGGAAGACTGACAGCTGACTTCAATACTCACTAGAAAATATTTAGCTGCACAATTAACTTTGACTGGACAGCAAATTTTTAGATGGCCAAAGAAAAAGAAAATTAATTCCACCCTAAGACTCTTCTGTGTAATTCAAGACTGTATCCACCTGAGCCTGCCAAGAGAAGCATGCTCAGAGAGAAACCTATTCTCTCTCCTTCAGTTCAGCAGTGGTTGAAAGTCCCCACCAGAAAGACAGTTATGTCTGTAAAATCATGCTGTCTTGTGAAAAAAAATGAAAAAACTCCATAGTTTAACAGGGAAAGGGCTAATGAATGATTCAGTGAAATAACAATAAGATTTTTAGGAAGTCTTGCATGAAAACATACATTAAAAAGTACAGTGTTATCATAGTAATAATGTATAATTATCCCTTCACATTTACCTTGCCTCAAATAGACTTACTAAAGAAGGCAAGAACTAATACCCTCATTTTACAGCTAGCATATCACAGAGCAAAATATCCCTCTCAAAGTTGTGCAAGAGAGTGCATAGTGGATTCAGGCATCCTGCATAACTTTGCTTTTATTATATAACTCTATTTCAGTAAAAAAAAAACCAACCAACCAAACCAAACCAAACCAAAAACACCAAACAAAAAAAAAAAAAAAAAAAAAAAAAAAAA
>VWZT01007780.1:882294-945760 GCA_013397055.1 Pachycephala philippinensis
AAAAAACAACAACAAAAAAAAAACAAATAAGAAACCCCCATAGGAGATTCTTTGCAGAGGAAGAAAACAGTGTTTTATGGATCTCTGACTGCATGACACATCAAAGCCTTACTACAGAATTCTGCAACCCAAAGTACCTGTTTGCCAGGCTTCAGAGTCCGGGGAAAAGTACCAGTTTAAAAACGGTAAGAGATGAAAAGAACCATTTTATCCAATTTCTAAAGTTGTTTCAGTACTAAAAGAATTTATAAAACAGCACCTATCTACCCCAGTACTTGCACACAAACTTAGATTTTATGTGACACACCTATTCAGGGACCCCATTCTCGGTGTATACTAAGATATTCACATATATCAACCTGCTGGCTGTATTTCCAGAAACGTTGTGTAAAGATTTATACTTCCAATATTTATTGCAAACGCTGTGAGTTTCCCAGCTAGACAAACATGAACACATAGATACACACGCACAACATGACAGAAGTAAACAAGAAGGTGAATGACCAGCTGCATTTTAGGACTGGAGGACTGCAAAATGCAACTTGTTTTGCTTAGGACTTTGCAATTTTGGGGGGCTCTAAGCGCTGCACCAAGGCACGGCCTTATTTTGAAGTGTATATCTTAACTGGTGACCAGCCATCTGTGGCAGCTGAGGGCACATCAGGAGGCATGAGCCTCCCAGCAACCTGGAGACTCGTGGGAAGTCCAGCATGGAGTCAGATTGTCCTAAACAACAGGCCACGGGGTTATAGGCCTGAGGCAGGGATTTGGGACATGTCACAACCCGCGAGAAAGGGCTTGAATTACAACGAGCAAGAAAACGCTAAGACTGAACTATATTTTAAGCATGTAATCTCCCATCATGTGGTATTATTCAGGAAGCTGCTTGAGCCTTGGCAGGGCTTATTCTCTTAGTGAGAGCTGGTGCGTTAGCAGGAGATTATTGCGGGGCAGGGAACAGAAAAGGAAAAGGATTGCAGTGCCTGTGACGTAGGAGGGAAAGGAGGTTACGCAGCATGAGCCGGAGAAGGGAAAAGATCCACAGGCGCAATGGGAGGAGCATGTGACAGTCCCTGTGCTTGATAATGAAAGGGCTGACAGCCTCTCTGGCAATAAAAATCAGTTGTTTAAAGTTGAAACCTGAATCCCAAAGCAAGAAGTCACTGAACATCCATTTTGAAGGGGGGGGAAAAAAAAGTGTTCCCTGTGAAATATATATTAGATTAGTCGCTGTGGGATTAAGCTAAGCAAACTGTACAGGAATTATTCATCCAGATATGCAAAACCTGCTCACTTGATAGATGGCTGAAGTCCTCAAAAGCAAGCTGGATAAGCTGACTCTGTTGCTTTCACTAGGGCTGAACCTGTGCCAACCTTTTTCAGAATCAATACCTAGAGATGCTTCCAAGGCATCACAATAAAGTGTTGGCATTGTTACAAATGAGAAAGCACCCTCTCCAGATCTGCATGTGCCTGCTGCCTTTTGGACAGGTTTGAGCTTCTAAATCTTTCATCCCTCTTGCAGCAACACAAAAGAACCGCTGTGCACTTAAGGCAACCAGTGGGGATAGGAAAGGTATTTAATAAGGTTCACTGCAGTTTCAACACCCAATTTATACTTTTCCAAATGAGATAAAAAGTAATAAGGCTGCAAATCCCTCTAGTTAAGAGTATCGCATCTCTGTGTGTACGTAAGAGTAAGCAGCTGCTAATTCAAGTCACTAATTTACATTTACCAGACATTTGAGAGGCTAGATATTTTTTTCTAAAAAAATCAATACATGTATTAGTAAGGGTTTGGGGCGCATAGGCTCTTGTCATGGTCATTCCAAGTGCTCTTTTGTCATCTTGTCAGGTGGAAATCAAGTAAAAAATGGTTATTATTCTTTTTTATTGGAAAAGGCAGCAACAGAAGCAGTATGCCTGTTCCTTCTCTGGGGATTTTTTCCTCATATTTTCTATCTTTGATTTTCAGTATTTCACTTTTGCACTGATCTTCCCTTGTAATTCTTCTACATTCTCTGCTTTATGTTCTTCTGGGCTCAGTAATTGTTATGACACCCAGTGCCTCTTTTTTAAGGACCTGCAGAGGTTTTAGTACTGTAGGTGGGTTCCAAAACTTCATTAGTGCTTCCTGACCACACTAGGCTTAAAAACCCAGATCCCATAAGCTTCATGGAAATCTATTATCAAAAGCCCCTTGAAAAGCCAGTTTAAAAAAACCTTTGCAAAAACTGAGGCTGCTCTTGATAGTTCCTCCATACACCTTAGCTGTTACTGTTCTAGATATTAAATATGCCCATAATGCCCCTTATTTTTTGTGCTTTTTTGGGTTCCACGTCTAAGCAGTCAGCTCAGGTGTTGTTTTGGAGGGTGGTAATAGAAAGGCAGAGGGGCAGGAGAGCAGAGCAGCACAAGCATAAATAGGAGAAAACATGGAAGAGATCCCTAACAGAGGAACTTCAGCCACTATAATTACCAGAGCCCCAATTTAACTGTGCTACACTGATTTTTGCAAAACGAGCTTCTTATCTATTAAAGATGAAGCTGGGAGCTTCAGTTTGATGGCCTAGTTCCTTTCTAAGGCTATCTCCAGAGATGCAGCCTTCCTGGTGACTGTAACCGCACCATTCCATCAGTTTCTTTAAATCTTGGCTATTTCACTTCATATTACCTCCATTATCAAGTTGCTTTGTTCAGCAGCTTTGAAATATTATATAACACCAATCTCCCTTGTCCCCTTGAATACAAAATATTACTATTAATCCTTTTGTAACTGTGAATCTAGGTTACATAATTTCTTCTATAGACTTTTTATAAAGTTGACAGATAATGCAGAAGAGGTCTTTTTCTGATTTAAATTTTAGGACTTGTTCCAAATTAAAAACTACTCTCTTGGGCTTTAGGCAGTATATCAACTGAGGCAGACATCTTTTAGCAAAACATAGGATGCACTGAAACAGATAAGGTTCTGATAAAGTCTTCTAGACATTTTCAAATCTGTAGACTGAAATTGTTAGAGAACTTAGACATGTATCAAAAATATAAAGCTGAACTTGGTAATGAGGAGCTTGGCGTTTTTATGCCATGGTATTTTACAGACTCCAACTTCAGTGTTTATCACTTCTCACAAATTACTCAGAAGTTACTCAGGTAAAAAAGATAAACATTCAGTCTAGATGTCTCTGACACATGAAATACCTGCTAAATTTTTGTGAAATACTGTGAGAAAGTTAACAACTAGACTCTACATTCACATTCAGAAGCATCATAAGCTAAGTAATTTAACCAGTGATGATAAAATAAACTATATTCTTTTTTAAGCTATGCACCTAAAAGCTGCTAAATGAAAAGTGACTTTTACTCAGTGGGCAAAGCTGTTAGATGAATTTCAAGTCCTGCAGATTAAAAAAAAAAAAAAGAAGAAGAAAAAAAGTTCTCTTTCTCTGTGCATTGAATTTAATTCAGATTCTCATTCAGTTCTGAATAAACTCAGTGGGCATTCTCCATTTATCTTCAGCGAGCTACAGATCAAGCTCAGGAATCATGTTACAGCCCAAGAAGAGATACTATTGTACTGCCATTGTCTCTGCTGATGTAACAGACCTGCAGCTGAATAAGCTCCGTGTCTGAAATTTCATAGACTGATAGACCAACTATACTTCTAATTTAATAACTGAGAAAAATTAAAATCAGAAAATCCCATTCTAGAAATGAAAAAAAGGAAAAGCTATATTTTATCTTATTTTATTTTGTTGTATGGGACCCGTTGTGGGAAAACAATCCCAAACTTCCAAAGTTCAACAATAAAAGGTCTATAAACAGGAAGTCTGTCTAGAGCAGACTGCCCAGCACTGTGCCCAGAAGAATTTTTAATATCTCCCAGGATGGGGATTCCACAATTTCAATGGGAAACCTGTGCCATGGCTATGTTACCCTCACAATAAAGCAGCTTCTGCTCTGTTGAAGGGGAACCTCCTGTCTTCAGTTTGTGCTCCCTGCCTCTTGTCCTGGTACTGGGCATCGCTGAAAAGAACCTGCTACTCTTTTCTTTGTACCTTGTTCCAGGTATTTAAATATATTGACAAGATCCCCCTGAACCTTCTCTTCACAGCCCTCTCAGCATCTGGAGCCTCTCTCCCATGAGGAAAGGCCGAGAGAGTTGGGGTTGTTCAGCCTGGAAAAGACAAGGCTTTGGGGAGACCTTGAAGCACCCTCCAGTGCCTGAAAGGAGCCCACAGAAGAGATGAAGAGCGGCTTTTTACACGAACTTGTGGTGGCAGGACAGGGGGGAATGGCTTCAAACTGAAGGAGGATAGATTTAAATTTGATATTTGGAAGAAATTCTTCCTGTGAGGGTGGTGAGGCCCTGGCACAGGTTGCCCAGAGAAGCTGTGGAGGCTCCATCCCTGGAAGTGTTCAAGGCCAGGTTGGATGGGGCTCTGAGCAACCTGGGATAGTGGAAGGTGTCCCTGCCCATGGCAGGTGGTTGGAACCAGACAATATTTAAAGTCCTTTCCAACCTAAATAATTTTATGATTCATCAGAAGAACAAGAAACAATCAAATTGTTCACCCATCATTGTGCAGATTAGCTACTATGGCTCCACTGCCTCTTCAAATTAATCTGCTACTTGACACAGGTAACCCTGAAAAAGAAACACCCTTCTAGGAAAAGCTTCACAATTTACTTTCTCTCATGCTGAATAGCCTGGAAAGCCCACAAAAACTATGAGACAGCATGAGAAAATACCAGCCACAGCTATACTACATATTCTGTCGAAATAGAAAAACCTGAAGCTGTGGGTTTAGGAGCAGATAGGAGTGTGTTCACACTGCACAGAAAACAGGGAAGAGGTATTTGCCCCTCTCACCTGTACAGCACAGCTCACTATCCCCTGCCTGGGGAGCACAAAGACTCTTCCGGCCTTTTGCTGCTGACTTTATTAAAATCCTCCATTTTCTAAGCTTTCACCTGTAATCTTGATAAATGAGATCTTACTGAGTGTGTTCAATGAGTTCAGTAAGACCTATGGATAATCAGAGCAAGAGTAACCTGTAAACACTAAAAATGTCATTTTTTAAGGGGGAAAAATAAAAGAGAATGCATTTTCCCCTAGTATACAGGACATTTGCTGGCTGTTTAATGTTGCTGCTATGGTCTTGCTTCTGACAGAATTTTTTTAATAGGGGCAAATATTTTTTTTCCCCACCTTCCCTTTCTTTTTTTTGGGGGGGGGTTTTTTGGTGTAAAGAATTGGGAAGAACAACAGCAAATGCCAATGCTTATGGAGATCTAGAACAAGCATATTCGTGATTAAATTATTAACCAGGACTTTCTATACTGGGAAGGTGTGACTGGAAGTATCTAGGCTGAGACAGACATTCCTCTGCTTAAAATTCAGCGTGAAACATATGGAAAGTGATACACCAGGATGAATTTTGAAATACTTACACAGAATAATGTGGGAGCCAACCAGCTGCTGTTTAACTTAGATTGTGCAGTGAATAACCAGTGTCACCTGGCTACAACAGCAAAATAAAAGGTTAATAAAACTCACTACAGCAAGTATTACAAGAAGGAAACTTTCCTGCATTCCTCTGTCAATGTAAATATTGATTCTTTCTCCCCCTTCACTTAATTGGAGATTACACTGCTAGATACAACAAAATATGTAGGTTTGAACCAGTTCTAGAAATGAAATACTAACACAATGTGAACTGAAATAAAGAGTAACTTGGTTCAATAACAGTTACAGGAATTGCTCACAATGACAATGCATTTCAGGAGACTGCCTGAATACATAAAAGTAATTTAAACTTAGGTATTTCTTCAGCTATGTGAAGAATTCAAAAATTTGAGAGAAATCTGTGGACACATGTTAGAATTCCCCACTCTTAATTGAATCACTGGGCTGCAATTAAAAGCCTGGACCCTGGAAAATAGGCATAAAACATAGCATGCAATGTTTTTCACATCTATTTTTGGAAAAAGCAAGGTTTCTAAGAATCCCCACAGAAAGTAATTTTCTGGCATGCACAACCATCAGACATCACATCTCTTTGCTTATGAGGGCATTTTCATACCAAGCTTTCACATTTGCTGTGGTTGATTGCATCCAATCCAGCACTTCCCATTGACTTCTAAGGGCTCTGGAGAAGGCCATCAGTGACCTAATGTTTCCTACCTCTTCTGTTTAAGTTTCTTTGAAGCTAAAAATAGATTTTTCAGTAGAACATCTTTCCTCCTTATACTTCAATTATATTATTCTAAGCCAATAATACTTTACATTGAACATATGTACAGCTGTGATACTTCCAGAAGCTGTGGCATTCTGTTAATACACACCTTCAATTAAAGACCTTATTAAAACTTACCCTGATTTCTCAGTGTTAGATGCTAAGCTGTGGTTAGAAGGCTGAGTTCTCAGTTTGATCCTACAGTGCTTCTGTAAGTAGAAAATGACTGGCTATTTTTCAATTGTTCTGTAACTTAAAACACAGCACTGCTCATTTCTGCAGAACAACAAACTCAACAAATTGGAGTACTTTCTGTTTCTATCACTAAGGAGCCTACATGGTCCAGAGCAGGACAACTGAGAAAAAGGTTTGCTGATCTCTGGTTTAGATATCTATCGAATGACAACAAAGATCATGGTCTTACACTTACAAACTACTGATAATCTGAACTAAAGCAGACCAGCATTAGATAGCATTTGACCACTGAATTCATATGACACATGCCATGATGCTCCCTACATAAACTGAACTGATATGCTCTGAGGATACAATTACACTTATGATCCTAAAATACATAACCTTGGAGAGAGTTCCTAGGAAGGAAAACAAGAAAAATGAGTAATCAACACTTCCACTGAGAAAACAATCTCACTTTAGTGTGCAGTCTCCACCAAATATTCCCACAACCAACTTTAGACTGCTTTGGAGGTTCACAAACAAGTCTAAAAAGTACTCTTTAAAAACCCAAACAAATAAATAAACCATAACCAAACTGAAACCAAACAAAACAGATCACATATTTATTTTACCACCTAATAACAAGCACTAGCACTACATTACCTGGTGAAACTAGAATGTATTTATGAATCTGTGAAGCACAAGTTTCTTTCTGAGATCTCAGGACTTGGATTTCACTTTTAACTGCTTATGACTCAGTCTCAAGTTTGTATTCAGACATATGGAACTGGAGAATTCATTTTTGCCTGGTCTCTAGTATGTAAAGTTGTACTTTGAACCAGCCAGGAGAAAAGAGACCACATGAGTGGCTAAAGAAGTGGTATTATAATATTTTACTGAAATTACTGGTCCGCTCAGAATTACAATACAGGCAACAATTAATGGAAGATACCACTAAAGTCCAGTTTATGCTACAGTAAGTATCAGAGTTTAGAAAGTTTCCATCTTAGTTTCCAGTACATTTCTCTCTTAATATTTGCACAGCAATATTTTTTTTTCCATCCGTGACCTGTCTCAGAATTTTTCTGCTTGTTCACTCTTTTCTGTTGAGAAGTACATCTAAAATACTTAATCCAGATTTGACCCTTCTCAAATTTAAATCTCAGCTTCCAACTGGTGACAAATTTTAAAATGCTGATTTTTTTTTCTCACACTAAGACCAAATAAATCGCTCCTTCAGTGTGGCTGTTCAGACCCAAAGTGCTTCACAAAAACCTGAGGCACTCTTTAGAAGGATTAAAAAACTATAATAGGATAACCCCTCAGAAATCAATAAACAAACATCTAATAATGTAATGCACACCACTCAACTTTTCTATATCAGGTGAAACAGTTCTCAGTAATTGAATTTACCTCAGATCCTTTAGGAATGTTGATGATCCACACAGCTGCCTGAAATTAAAAATTGGAATATGATCCTAAGTAATTTTATTTAATACACAGTAGAAATTTATCACCGAAAGACTTGTGTCAAGGGTCCTACAGCATCTTATCTAAAAGGATTGTGATGAATTTTCACTTGATTCAGCAGTTGCCTGTGTTTTTATTACTAAAGCCTCCAAAATACCTGGTGAAAGCACCACTGACATGATGAAGTGTCACACAGCGTGAGTGGTGCTGCATACTAAAGGAAACCCAGGCTGGGGTAAGTCCCCAGTGCAAAACTCTCAGGCCAATTCTCTGCTGACCCACTGCTGCTTTCTCTGCACTTTAACATGGCACTAAAAGCCCTGCTCTCTAATTCCTGACCTTACAGATGGATTGGAGGTGAAAAGAAAGAAAAATGTTGTATTTTAGTTTTTCATACTTCAAAGAATATTAACTTTTTTTCCTATAGAACTGCTACTTGGAGATAGGAAAGCAAGGAATGACCTGGTAGGATTGTACTATTAACTATTGTCCATTGAAATAAATCTATGCCTTTTTTCCACAGAAAATGCAGTTTTACAAAAGCTGTTGTTTTCCACAGCATCAGCCTTTCCTTGCTACTGTATACAATATATTTTCAGAAACTCTCTTTTAGCAAAAAGGTACATTATTGTAATTGCCCTGCTAACTGAAAAGAGGCACCAGAGGTATCAATCAGCTGATGTGAACCAAAGGAAAGATCCTGATGCCAGCCTATTAGCCAAGACTTTTATCCCAGTAACTGTGTTTCATGACTGTGTGTACCTTTGGCACACATAGCACGAGCTGTTTGAGAGAGCTGCTCTGTGAAATTTGTAATGATTTTTGCTCAAGGCAAGAGGGATAACAAACAACCACCCTTTCAGCAGCAAGAAAAGGCAGGGGTGGACACTGCCCAGCGAGGAGCAGCAGCAAACCTGTGCAGTGGATTCCTACAAAGACACAGCCTCAGGTTCAGCCACTTCCACGGGATGGATGTGACCACTGCACTTCAGCAAGGGAGTTGAGCAAAACTAACAAGGAACAAAACTGAATCTGATGCTTTTAGAAATGAAGTCATGGCCTACTTTTACTTCCTGACCCCAGGCAAATGATTGACATTGGAGCAGACTGTGACCTGTTTAGACTGGTTTAGTGTGTCAACTGCCACCTGGTTTTATGTCATTGAACATGTAATGAGGCTCACTAAATAAGGCAGACCTAACCTAGAAAACTGCATCAGTCTTCACTTATATTTTTAGGGTGATTTTTTCTCAAATAAATTTAAATACCAACCTGAGTCATTCACTGTGAAAGTCTGTACAAGCTTTCCTGTGCTATCAAGAGAGATTAAGGATTCTATCCAGTTACTTGGTGTCACTTTATTCTGGCTTGGTTGATTTTTCTTTCTTTTTATTTTTTTTTAGTTTTCTTAAATGAACTCTCATATTACGTGTTGAAAACCTGCAGAGAAAGGGCGTGTCAGAACCAGAAGCTTCTGTGTTTTCAGGAGAGAGGAAATAGAAACACAAAAAGGGAGAAATCACGTGCCAGCTCCAGTAACTGGCCGATGCTGCTGCTCTTCCCCAGTAACAAGTTAACTATTTTTATTACTAGCACTGGACCCAGGTGAGGAATCACATTTTTCTAAAGGTGCCCAGGGCAGTTGTTTCTGACAGGACTGTCCCAGCCTGCTGCATTTCTGGGTGCCCTGCTGAGAGAGCCATTACCACTGTGGAGCTCACCTACAGTGCCCAGGGGAAGCTGAACACTTGCTGCCTTTCCTTCTCCACACTCTAACAGTGAACCAGCCTTGGCACAGGGCAGGTTTGTGGTAGCCCTGGCTGTGGGCAGGCTCTGCCCTTGCATGAAGCAGCTGGGGGGCAGGACTGAGCTGGGGGAAGTATTGTGGCCCCGCACAAGCCCCAGGATGGGCCATAACAGTGTGACTGCAAGGCCAAAACCAAGCTTCATGCTTGGCTTGCTCTCACAGAGATGTATTCCTACTGCTGTTCCTAGTAAGCTCACATGAGAAGTAGGGCATGTGTCAGCTGAAGCTTAACCCTTTTAAAATTTTTTTCCCCTGACTGAACACTTCTTAAAAAAGGATGATGATTTAGTCTCATTTTCGATGTTATTGCAGCACTGGAACGTCTTGGATTAGGCTTTTGGATGTTCAGTCGACTTCTGGATCTGCTGCAAAGCAATGGCTTTAGGCAGTGCCTATGTTTTGAAAAATATGCAGATACTTTCTGTGAGTTGTTGAAACTGCAGTGCTGGGTCTAAACTCACTGACCTACTTTAACTTGTTTTTTGAGTGGCTGAGTTTCAGACTTATCTTCATTTTATCTGGATGTCAAATATTGCTCAGTTTTCAGAATTATTGTGCATGGCTCTGTCTAGTCGATCTCTTCTCTGGGTAGGTGGTTTCCTGCCCTAAATTTTCACTGCTAATTGTAGTCATTCCTAATGCACACAAAAAACACTGTTCCAGGCTACAATATCACCAGTGCGTGCTCTCATCCCCGAGAGGCCTTCAGACATCTGGGGCATTATGCAGTTAAGTACTTTCACATCTGAGCATATTGAAACAAGCACATGTCAAAAAATAATACTTGCAAAGTGTTTGTTGCCTTAAAACTGAACAGCTGGCAGGCTATCAGAGCACCAAGTCCATTTGCAGGGATGGAAACCAAGTGTTTGAGGAAGGATCAGCCACCAGGAGTCACACATGATTGGGCTGTCAAATTGCAGGAGAGGGATGCACATCTTTGAAGGCTCCCCATTCACAGAGGCAGCTGCCCAAACTCTGTCAGTTCATTTCATTTGTTGGAAAACATGGCCCCAGATCTTGGTTCCTGGTGGGCAGATGTTGCTATTCCCGTGTGGTGCTCCCGTTCCCTTCCCGGGAGCCGTCTGTCGGCATCTCCGCTCCGCGACACACGCCAACTGTTACCGCGAGCTTTCCTCACGAGGAATTTTCATGCTTCTCTGCAGAAGCAGTTGTGCAGACTTAAGTTTCACCAGCGTGAAAAAAGAACAGCAGTTTCAGGCATTCGGAAACTTCCGCTCCCTTTGCTGGGTGCGTTTCAGCGTTCAGTCACGTGCTTGGTTTGGGGAGTGGCTGAGATTCCCCCCAGATGGTGGCATTGATGACTGGCTTTGCTGCCATTTCTCCACACATGGAGAGAATTTCTCCTTCCTCTGGGAGAGAAAGGGCTGGGGAACCCTTAGCTGGAAGCCAGCATCAGCTTGTGCACAGTCTCCCGCACTGTGCTAGTGTCTTACTCCAAGTTTCTCCATGATGGCTCTAGCAGGTTCACATTTCCTTAGACTGCCTTGACTCTGAGTAGCTCGTGGATGTGGGCACAGTGTAGATGCCACACCAGTCACAGTATTTTTGCTTTGTCCCAGCAACACCTCAAGACACTGTGTTGGTGGTGATCCAGCTGGCTGCCAGGTTTTATTGAGTCATTGGGGCAGGAGAGCTGCCATCAGCAGGAGCATTCTCCTCATGCCCCATCTCCTCATTTCTGAGCAATGCCCAAGTGCCCCTGAGAGTCCTGGCTTCCAGAGCCCTCTCCTGTGACGTGGCACAGTTCTTCCATTCTCGTGGGACAGGAGGAAGTGCCCACACCCAGCACCCATTTGGTTTTAGTGTGTGCATCATCCCTGACCGGGTCAGAGCAGCAGCACGACCCAGCCAGAGCAGAACACCGGTACACTTGGTGCCAGGATAAGAGGGTGCAAACGGCTTTGACATGATCCAGGCAGGCCCAAAATAATCTCAGCTCTTGGCAGAGCTGACACAATTTGTACGAGGAGACTTCAGGCTAGTCAGAACTCGTCAGGAGGCACAATAGATCTGCTTTTTAAAAATGCATTTGAAAGGTTTGAAAAGTTCCTCCTCTTCAACTTGGGGTTGTTCCCCCCCACCCTCCATTTTTGGATTTACAAAAGTATGTCAGGGGATAGCACACATCTTGCATGCAAACTCCATATATTTTCCAGATGTCTGGAATATATATGGCTCTCAGATACCACCACCAAATGTCCTCCCTGGGCCCCTACCCTGTGCTCTGCCTGAGCAAGGAGAATTGCCTCCTCTGAGTGCACAACAGACATTATTTTTCCTGCTCCCATCAGGTCACAGGGCCACTCCAGCAGGGCGTGGTGGGGTCTCATGGCCAGTCCTGTCCCACCATCTCCACAGGGAGCAGAGGTGGCTCGGGAGCAGGACCAGCTCTGCCATGAGGGAGGCAAGGGACAGTGACAGCCTGTCGTGGTGCCAGGGCCCCGCCACACACACCAACAGCCCTGGTTATAGGTATTTTTAAACAAACAACTTCACAGAAGAAAATACTGGAAATTTAGCACCAGCAAGGACTCATACTGGCCCGTAACCTGATGGTCAACACAAATATGGTACAGCAACAGAGCCTGCTCCTCTGCTTCAAGCTACACCCGTGTGCTTGCAGAAGTAGGAGTTAATGAGTTTACTTAAAATCCCCTCCTGGTAAAATCCTTGCTCCCTACATTGTAGCTGTTGCACCATGCCAGATGCAAACCTTGCTGCACAGAAGCCCTGAGTTTTTTGTTTGGTGTTTTTTCTTTCTTTTTTTGTTTTTTTTTTTTTTTTTTTAAATAGGAGCATAAACAGAAACTTCAGCAAACCATAAAGATTTAAAAGTATGCATGTTATGAATGCTTGCCCACTGCTCCTGCAGACACCTGGTTTCCCAAAAGGGCTGCACGGGACACAGGACCGGGCAGCTACAGGCTCTGGAGACAGACCCTGGTGCTGTGCCTTCCACGGGATCATTGCCTTCTGTCCTGGAACCAATTGCTTGTCTACAAAAACAGGTGATGGTCTGATTAAAACAAAACATAAAAAGATATATTACCCCTCTCTTGCAATGCTTGCACACTCTTCACATTCCCCAGTGCAGGTGTTCCTAACTTGGCTTTCAAAAAGGTCTTCTCTCAAGTGGTAAATGATGCAGATTCATTGGGAGCACACTGGATTTAGATATGCAGATTCAAAAGCCCACAGCTGTTTTTGCAAGAGACCTCTGGTTTCCCTGGAACAGACACACAGGCTCAGGCCCTGCCCAGGCAAAGCCACGTGCAAGAACCAGGAGCTACTCACAGGAATTCCTGAGATTAAAATTTCAGGGACTCCATACTTGCAGCAGGGCTGCATGCTGGACTTCTTTTAACTTGATAAGAATCAATCACAACAAAGTTTATCAAATAATTTCTTGTTTACAGAGCCATAATTTACTTTGATATAAAAACATAAGCCCCAGAAGTGTTCGCAAATTTAATGTTGTGTTCCTTTCTTTGTTTAAGCTGGGACAATAACAACTTGCATTAAAACCTTAGGAACAGTTCAGAGTGACACTGTACCATTAAAAAAAAAAACCAAACCACCAGTAAAGCCACCATGGGAATTATAAAAGATGGGGCTGGCACTGGGAGATGAAATTCACAGGCACGGCTGAGTATGAAGTTGTCATGGTACCACTGCTACTACATGTGAATCACAGCACCATCAGACCACCCTCCGAAAAGCAGCAGTTTCGCCTGCATACAAAGCAAGCAAAACCTCAGAACAAACTGTTCTGTACCTCCCAGGAACTCAGTGCTCACTCTGATCTAGTTGTCCGTATCCAAAATTTAAGGAGTGGTGAGATTTTGGAAAAACTAGTAATTTTCTTCAAGCTAGGCTGGACTCCACCTTGCCGTGACATTATGGAGCTGCAATTCTACAACCTGTGGATTAAGTCAGAAGCATCAGAAACAAGTACCTTGTCTATGGAAGTAATAAAAATGAGCAGAATCCCTGTCAGTAATCAATGCTCTTATTGCTATTAGCCCTTTTGTGCTCTGCTACACATCGTAGCGTGGATAATTCATCACTATCTTGTTATACTTATTTTGCAAATTTTTACTTGAATATGTGGGCTAAGGTTTGTTCCCTTTATTGCTATGCTCCTAATAATAGTGTGCAGCCAAGTGTAAAAGATCTTCTGTCTTCTCAATTAACAGACTATTAAGCTTTCCCCTAAGAGTAATAAACTCCTGAAAACTGGCAGCGGCAGCAGTCCACAGATACATCTTTTTCCCCAAACTGCAGGTTTCTCTTTCCAGATCTGTGTGGAATGTTCTAAACTAGATTTTGCTGAGAAGACATGCAGAAGGTATACTCACACTAACTAACATGCTAAACAGGTGAAAAGTCATCTGGTATACAGGTAAAAATTTCAAAATAGTTCTTTCATCAAGTAGTTACTCATGGTACATGAATAATCTTTAGAGACTCTTTCTCAACAACAGATATTTTTCAAGTAGGGCCACAGGGTCTCTGAGAATCCCTGGAAGAGACAGCTGGAAAAAGAAAATATGTTGTTAGGATGGTTGGATTCACTGACTTAGAAGCACCTGCACTCTTATGAAATAAATGTAGGAGGCCATAAATTCCAGAACCCGTGCTCTGAATTGAGGAGTTGGGGAATGCAGAAACTGAAGATAATGGCAAACTCTCCCTCCCTGCTCCCAAGTGCATAGCCAGATATCTGGGAAACAACACGTAGTTTACCTATATTTGTAACTAAATGCACTGTTCTTTGGTCCAAGTCTCAAGGTTCCCCACACAAAAGGTGAGCAAGGTCAGGCTGCAGAGGTGAGGTGTTACCACACTCATTAAGTTACGCCACAGGAGAGCCAAAGATCACACCCAAAAGCAACAGGGCTGCTCTGTTTTCACAGTGCAAAAGTTAAGGTTGGGCATTCACAGCTTAACAGGTCCAGGGTCAGAAAATGTTCTTGCACAATTTTTGAAAAGGATAAAGAATTCCTTCCTGAAATTTATGATCTGAAGGCTTGGAAGGAAGACTGTCTGCCCCTTGTCCCCCTAGGTTGCTGTAGGAGCAGCCAGGATCATCTGCTACCTGTAACTTGGCTCCTCTGTGAGTGTGCAGCCCCAGTGAGTGCACAGTAATAATATGGAAAAGCAGAATGTGCAAGGAGGTTCTTTTACAACTTACAGAGTAGGTAAGGTTTTCTAATTCATCAAACTGTTTAAAACCATAGCTAGTTTGAAACCTGCCCAATAGCCACGCTACACTAGCCACAATTTTTTATTTTCTTGTCCCTTGCAACCAGAAACCAGGAAGATTCCCTCAAACTCACTACTAGGAAGTCCTGTTGCATTTTTTTCAGCTTGCTGTGATAAGATGGTATTGTCAGCACTAACCTTTAACTAAGCAAAGCCTAGCCTTGGGTTCTGTGTGGGGACCACTGCCACACCAGGATATACTTCTCTGTTAGTTAAAACCAACTCGGTATAAACAAAGGGAGGCACCTGGGGCCTTGGAGTCAGCTCCCTCCACATAGCCTTTCCTGCTTTTACCTCACTACTACTCATCTTTCAGATCCAGATGACACTTCCCCCCNTCCCACCTTTGATCTTCCCTTTTCTTCCTTCATACTTACTGGGTTCATAGATCTACTTTTTTTAAGGTATCACTGGACAACCCCACAGCAATAGGTCCCCTTCTGTTTTTTTGATCACCTCCATAACACAGGCCATAGATAATCATTCTTGTTTTAAATTATGAAACAACACACTCCCAGAATAAGGCTAACCAATGCCCAGGAAAGGAATTAATTAAATAAAGCTTTCTCCTCCTCTACTCTTGTTTTATTTACAATTTTTCTACATTTCATATAGAAATTGATTGACTCAGCTCCCAAAAACCATCTCAGTACCATCTGTAACCAGTGTTCCTTGACTAGCTCCAAATCAAGCTCAGTTGTCATTTAGTAGTTCCATACCTCCAAACTATTTCCTCTTTCCCTCTTATCTTCCCCTCACCTCGATCTTCAAAAGCTCCTTCAATTCTCACCATAAAACCTTTCCTTCCAGTCCAACCTGCCTCACTTTTCTCCTCCTTCCCCCAGCTGCCTCTTCAAGTGGGAAGTCATCTTTCTCCAGCATCAAGGATAAAATTCACCCCACACGGAGGAGTTGGTGTCAGGTCCACTTAAGTCTTCCAAAGAATTTTACCTCGGATGACTTTCCCCTCTCCTCCTCCTCCAGACTCATTCCTTTCACAATGCTTTTCAACAATGACCTCAGCCAGATTCCTTCACTACTGCTAACTTGTACCAGCACTTAATGTACTTTATGTGCCTGCAGTGGTTTTTTTTGAGTTTGTAATAGGCTGCAAATTCCTTGAAGCATGTCTCATTATATTTTTGTATAGCTCCACTCACTCTGCCTCTACTTAATAAATAATGGCTACTCTACAAGAATGCTCACTACACACCCCTCCTGCTTTAAATACCAGCCCTTGCATTGTCAGCTTTTTTAATTTTTCTTTTGTCTGTATGAGTCATTGTACCCATCTTCTGTGTGTATTTACATACACATTCATGCTCATTGACATTTCTCTCCACAGAAAGAAATGCTAAAGTAATCCTCTGCACCAAAATCCCTTATTTTGCACATAAATCCAGGCATTTTGATTTAGCTGGAGAGTGTCAGCTTCAAAGATTTTCCACTTTTATATTCTTCCTGGAAAAGTTCCCCTTCCCTACCAAAAGAACCCTAACCAGGGAGTATAAAAGCACTGTTTGTGTTCTCCAAGAAAAGCTATTTTAGACATGAGGCCCCATGTTCAACTTGCCCTGCTGTTGCTATAAGAAATATATGGCAGATGATAAACAAACAACATGCTAAAAATACACAGAAATCTTGAACACTGGAACTAAGGCTAAGTGAAAGAGCTTTATGTGGAGGAGAACACAGTGAGGTGTAGCCTGGCTGAGAAAAACACTGGCTCCCACAAGCACAGTCTCAATAAGGCACTTTCACTGCTGCAAGGTCTTATTTACTTGTCCAAGCCTATTAGGGGTTAGACCTCTCTACAATTGCAAGCCTGGGGTCAGCTTTCACAGGTTCCAGGTACAAATTACAGCCAGTGCCCTGTTTCTGCTTTGGTTACTCACTGGCTTCAGAAACATTTCTTCCATTTTCTTCATTCACATTGGCTTTTAAATTTGTTCATTTAATGCACTGCAAGTGAGTTACAGTTCCAAAATGTTTCTCTTGCGAGTACATCTTAACCTAGTTTTGCTCAAAGGTCTCAGGTGAGATGACCCAAGCAGGGCACGGTTAGAGAGTGTGATTTAAATAACTGATGCAGACAGGAAGCTGGATCAGAGTTGTGAAGTTTACTGTCTACTCTGTGATCTGTCACTTGCCAAGACGTTTCTGACCAACAGGGTACCAGACCACAGCAGTCCCAGCATCACCAGGGATGTTGCCATCTGATAGGAATCTTCACATTCAGGTGCTCTAAATTCAAAGGCCAACCCACATTCTATGCATTTTAACACATCAAAACTTGAGATATGGCAAATTATACTCTCTTATCTATCTCAGATATATGTGCAGCTGATACTCTGCTAACACTGAAGTCTCTCTAAAACAAAAACTCTTTTTCGGCCTATTTAGCAGAGAAACCCTGAGACACAGGGTCATAAGGATTCCATAAGCCCCACCTGAAATTTCATCAAACCCCGCAGTCAACTGCAATGCAAATCTGGGGCTCCTCAGTAATAATTTGTGGACCATCCCTATTCTCCTCTCTGTGAGAATCGTGGTAGAAAATACAACCAGTCACGACAGGCTGCAGACAACCCCTGAAAGCAATACAGCTCTCTGTTTTATATAGATGCTGTGGGAAGAGCCACCCTTGCTCATGGCAGGAAAACTGCAGAGATTGCTGCAGAGCCCAAGTAAGCAGAGATGAGGTAGCAGCTGTAACTTTTGCTGTGGAAAAAGAAAACATGGCAAACAAAATTCCTACTTTCACAGGAGTCTTACCATTTTGGCTTTGTAAACTGACCTTTGTTTTCTCAGATGCTGAAGCTGGTACCACAATACTCCTCCTGAGGTCCTTTTCTGTATCTCCCTCTCATGCTGGACTCTCAGCAAGCCCAACCCAGCCATCCTTCCCTCCAGACTCAGGATGGACCATCTACCCAGCTGGCCACTGTGTATCCCCCGACCCCACTGAGCAGCAGTAGCCACTACGGCCAGCAAGGCTCCATTGCATTGCCCTTTGTTAGCACCTCTTTTAATCCCTGTCAGGTCTCCCGATTTGGAATATCAGATAAAAAAGAGTATCTCTCTAAGCACTCCTTTGACCAATATACTGCTGCAGCTGTGTCCTGGCCTTGATGAATTTCTGAACAGAGGTTTCTGTGCTCCATCACCTTCTGATCCGGTCCTCACTCCAGGGACTGAATTTTGCCCCACAGACGCTGTCCTCATTCATCTGACCATTCCCCTCCTGGTTCCCACTCCAGAATAATAGAGCAGAGAAGGAGAGTGAACTCCATGCATTCGGAGTGAAACCGCAAAAAACAAGGAGCTGTGCCCTGCCCTACAGATGTTTCCGCAGTGGTCAAGAAGCTGATCTCCTATGCTGAGCCCTCTACTTCCCTGCAAGGCATAGCATTCCATGCCACAGGCAGTCACGCTCCACATCAAAAGGGACAGCTCCATCTCGGCTCCTGTGGAATCATGTTTGCTTTAGGCCAACTGGGCACAGGCTCAAAGGGTGACACTGGCACAGCTGCACCATTAATGCAGGCTAACAGGAATATAGAAGATGACTGGAAACCAGCTGCTACTTCTGCAGCCCATAATGTACTGCCAAGAGTCTCCATATCCCCTTGATCCAAACTGGGAAATAGAAAAACTGAACTAGGCAGGAATTTATACAGTGCTCAGAATTGCATATGAACATTACCATTTACTGCTCCAGGCGCCCTAGGAGCGAGGCACAACAGTTAGCCTGGGTCAGAGGAGACTTCTGTTCCATGCAGGAGGTTCCTGGGACTGTCAGGAGACATTTTGCAGCAGCATTGAACTGTGTTACAGGCATAATTTGAAATCAAACAAGGGATAGCAAGCCATATTGTTCTAGTTTAAGCACAACAAAAATGTTTATGCAAAAAAAAGAGATAAGGATGGCAGGAAAACTGGAATAGTACCTTTCTGACTAAAGGGAACCAAATTTTCAAGTGCTAGGCAGATGTTGGAAGACAAGGAAAAAATCTATTGAAGCCACTGAATACATAAAAAGTTTTGGTTTTTTTTTTATGTAACTAGCTTTATCCCCAGACCTTTTAAGTTTTAAAGAGTGAGATGTATTCAATACAATAGCTGCTGTCAGTTTCTAGACAATTATTCCTTCCACTTCTAAATTAATAACTGCAAATCTATGCCATGCAAAAATAGAGGACGATTCTTTGGGCTGTGAATATTTTCAGCAGGGGATTTCAGTGCCTTTTCTTCCTCTATCAGGAGCTGCCGCTGTTTTGTCAGTGTTGAGAGCAGCCGCCACCAGCTACCAGCTCTCTGCATCAGATCTCATGCAAATGGCAAAATTTGGGATTGCTTCCCCTGGGAAGCAACCACTGCCTGCATCTGGGAAACTGCCTTCCCTCTGGGAAACAGGTGGTGGGACAGAATGGGAGCAGGCAACAGGCTACAGCTGGACCATGCTGAGGACACTTAAAAAAAAATAAAAATTCCCCTCTCATTTTCCTCCTCTGACCTTGAACCCGCAGTTTTTATTCTGTGCCATTTTCAAAAGCAAAATTTTTTTTGGTGGAGAAAAGGCTTTGTGTCATACACTTTGCTTCTTTTCTGCCACAGCAAGCAGCATTCTAAAATAAAGGGGTTACTGGGGGTAGGGGCTGTTAGATATCATCACCTCTCTTCTCAGTGTGCAGGCACTACGCAGTGCCTTGGGTGAATACTTTCAGAGGAGAGACCAAGACACAGCTTTCAATACAGCCAATGCATAACGCAGTACCTTAGGCAAACACTTATTTCAAAGGAGTTGTCTAAAAATATATACTTCTTTTGTCTCCTCTGCCCTTCATGGGTGATGACTGGGCTCCTGTGTAGTTTAAAGATGAGATGAAAGGACTCAAAATAATAGGTAAGAGGAAGGGGGGAAATGGCATGAGAGTTAACAGTTCCTTACACAGGAGACAGACATCACTGTATGCAAGGATTACCTAAACTGCTCTTTTCAGATTTTTTAACGTATTTACATGCTGGCCAACCAGCTCTTGGTGCTTGTTCATAATGAAATGTAAAGCTTCTTTAGATTTTGGACTAGGAAGTAAGCAAACCTGCATCAGTAATACTCCATGATCTAAGTGGTGGCAAGCTCAGGCAAACATGTGCTGGGCTGCATCCAAAGGCCCGTGGGCAGCAGGGCAGGGAGGGGATTCTGCCCCTCTGCCCCGCTCTGCTGAGACCCCACCTGCAGTGCTGCATCCAGCTCTGGGCTCCCAGCACAGCAAGGACAGGGACCTGCTGGAGCCAGGCCAGAGGAGGCCACCAAGGTGATCAGAGGGAGGGAGCAGCTCTGCTGTGAGGAAAGGCTGAGGAAGCTGAGGTTATTCAGTCCAGAGAAGGGTATGGGAAGACCTTATAGCACCTTCCAGTGCCTAAAGAGGTTACAAGAGAGCTGGAGAGGGACTTTTTACAAGGGCATGTAATGATAGGACAGGGGGAATGGCTTTAAGCTGAAGGAAGGTAGATTTAGAGTCGAAATTTGGAAGAAATTTTTTGCTGTGAGGGTGCTGACACACTGGAACAGGTTGCCCAGTGAAGTTGTGGCTGCCCCATCCTTGGAAGTGTTCAAGGCCAGGTTGGTCTAGTGAAAGGTGTCCATGCCCATGGCAGGGGGGTTGGAATGAAATTATCTTTAAGCTCCTTCCCAAGCAAAGCCATTCTATGACTCTACTACCTATGACATGAACAGCTACACAAGATTTTTGTTTCCTGGATTTATCTAAATCTTGCTGCAAATGTTAATGAGGATTTTTTCACTATGACCATGTTAAATAGCAGAAAATGAAGTGAGATTAGAAAGTAAAAGGCACTTGAGAATAACATCTTGTAGCTTGCTATCTTAAGATTCCCCTCCACTCTCTTTCTTCTCCACTTAAAATAACTGTGGCACAAAAGGTGAGAGCCCCAAGTCACTGGTTCACTACCGCACACACAGAGGACAGGCACACAGATACACTCGTGTGGGGACAGCACGTAGCACCCGAAGGGACACAGGCTCCCTGGATGTCCAAAGGTGAATCACATGCTGAGCCCTTTGTGAGGCATGTGAGAGTCACTGAGGCTTCTTGAAAAAAAAAACAACACCAAACCAAAGGTTTCTTTCAGAGTAAAATGTGAATTCAGGAAAAAAAGAAATGCACAATTATATCAGCTACTGGAGGAACTTCCATCTTCCACAGAAACCCTAGCAAAGCATTTCCCAAGTCAAGGCATACAAGAGACTGAGCACCAGGGCATCCAACTCCAAATCATCCTTGAATTTCATCACTTACTCTCTCTCAGTACCTGTGATGAGATTTGCGCAGGGGCTGTAGCCACGCAGAACTTGAAAAACTGTAACATTTTGCTAGAGTTACAGAGGTGCGGATAGGCAAATGTAGAGAGGTAACAACATCAGACTCAGTGGCTACCCACACCTCATTTGCAGAAGTAACCTTTGAGCTCTGTACTGAAATTTTCAAAGCAATTTGAGCACGCAAAAGGGTGTGACTCTAGAAGTCACCAGCAGCTTCAGTAAAGACTGGGGCCAGAGAGCCCCCACTAACTTGCAGAGTAGCCCACTTTGCCTCCCATTTAGAGAGAAATTTTCACCACCTCCCCAAACTAGAGTGGATGAAGGGAATCCAGATCTGTACTGTGAAGGAGGACACATTTCTCCATCTCTCCCCAACACACCACGATGCACTGAAAGCACACACTGACTTTAACTGTGGAAGCAGGCATCAGGTTTATCTAACTGGCATATCCACAGCCAATTATGTTTGTTTTGCATTCAGCTGAATTCTGAGTAATTTAACCAGAAAAGTAATCTGGAAATAGTGACAAACCTCTTTATTCATTAAGAGCAAGCAGTCCTTAGAAAGCCAAATAAAGTGGGCTGCTGTGAGCTCAGATCAGCATATGCTCCTTCATTAGCAGCATTAATAGTTACCAGCAGAGAGGATTTTTATTCCCCAAGTTTATGCCATGCTCCCTTTAAGTCACTCTGACAATCAAAAGGAAATAAAAATATTATCAGCAATTATTGCCTGCATATCCTAGCCACTGCTCTAGGCTCATATCAAGTCCCTACAGACATTCCCATGGGTGTACTCCACAGCTCTGACATGCCAAGCTGTGCCATACAGCAGAACATTGTCATTGTATTCCTTAGTTTCAAACCCACATTTTTCTTGGCAAGTTTACAGCCAATGAAGAATAATTTGCTTTTCTTATGTAAAAACATGTTTGTATTACTGCAATAAGCTTCTCTACTCTTATAAAGGCTTCCACAATGCACGTCCCTGCAAATGATCTATCAGAGTCCACACCTGTCCTTGACACCCACAATGCTACAGCTCATTTCACTGAGGAGCAGAGAAGACTGGGGTGCCAAGTCCCATGAACACGATTGCTATCTCTGAAGCAGAAATGAAAATTTCTTCATCCAGCAGCTGTTTCGTGAAAAAAACCCATCAACACCACATGCAACTTTTATTTCTTGAGGAACAAGTTGGAGACCAAGAAGATTCTGCGTGACCACAGTTCTGTCTGCAAAGAGTTCACTGGCAGTGTGAGACACTTTTGAGTGAGTTCATTCTGAACCACCACGCAAATGCTGTTAACATTTACTCAGAGGGGAATGTTTCTTGGGATATCACACCCGTTCCACATCCTCGTCGCCCCACAGGCTGTTTAGCACACCATACGCTCAGCTCCGCAGCCCTGCTTGTTCTGGTAGACACTATGCAAGTTTTACTTGGTGTTACAGCACAACTGAATAAATACAGTGAATTTACAAGAGCCTGAACCCCCCACCAAGTAATAAAAGTCAAGAGAAATTCAGGTGCTCCATGGAACTGTCCTAGGGCATCACTACTGGAGAAACAGAGGCAGAGTGTTGGTTTTGCCTGGTGGGCAGACTCAAAACTGAAAGAAACACAGCACTGAGGAAAGCACGTATTTCAAGAAATTATTTCCAAGCTGCACTGCCATTAGAAGATTAGACTGGCTCCTTAGAGATATTGCTTTTCCAGGTGGCTGCATTTTGTCTCAGCCATTGATTCCTCACATCAAGCCTACTTACAGAGAGAAGAGTCTGTGCAGAAGCTGGGTCTGGGTCCTTTCCCTCTGAGGCACAGCTGAGCATCACTGGTGGAACTACATCCATACGTACCCAAAGAGAGATAGCATCCCCATCCTATTCCATTTTGGATACCAAACAATTAAAATGCTCAGTTATATAGTTCAGGAAGCCCTAGTTGAGATCCATGAAATCAGAATTATTGTTTTAAAATTACCTTTACGTATTATATTTTCTGCTTTCCAGAATGCTTCCAAAGAACCTCAGGCACACAATTTATTGCAGAGACCGGGAAGTGTAGGATGATTCATGGAAACAGCTGCTGGTGTTACCCAAGACACTCATGACCTATCCTATGTGCTTGCTTGCAACTGTACAGCTCCAGACACTGTGTCTGGACACCCTGGAACAAAACTTTCCTGGAGAAACAGCACTTGCACTAATGCTGCAATCCATCATTTGCACTAATGTCATAAGCTGACTTAAAAACTCCAAAATATGATGGAAGTGCAGCGTTAAACCTTTGTGGGGGCTTCATGGGCAAATCGTGTTCACTTATTCTAGATGTTTGCTTAAGAACATAAATAGAATAAACGGAGAAGTCTTCTTTGTGATATGAACCAAAGTAGATTTTAGTGGGGAAACAGATCTTTCTGCCCTGCACCAGGAACCTGAACAAAGTTTTAAAATTTAAAATTATTTTCCCATGAGAATTCCCATTTAGAGGTTTCCAGTTTATGGTCACTGATTTCAAGTTAATAAGCAGAAGGGTATTTAAATAAAACATAATACAGAGCTTTGTGAAGTAAAGCTGCTAATCTGATTTAGATTGTTTCATTTCCAGCTCCACAACTCTCAGTTTCCAGTCAGTAGCTTTGCTGAAGGCTACATGTGCCTAAGTTCCTTGAGGTACTTTTGTTGTCAGAAATTTGTATCAACAGCACTGATGCAAAGAGCCCACTAACACTCCAAGAATGGAAAGTACACATGAAATAAAGCAGATTTAAAAACCATCAAGACAATGCATTTTTCTCATTTATTCAAATCTTCTGCAGGAAGTAAACACTGAAAGATTTAAAAAAACTTCACACTGCAGTATGTACAGTTTTGTGACATCACATGAGGAAATTAATTTCTAATAAAAAAAATGAGACCAGTTAAATTACTGAAGACACACACAATAAAACCGGTTGTGGTAAAACCCCGAATTCTTATGTATGGCAATGAAAATCAATACTCCTTTGTTTTACAGGGATGGAATAGTCCTGTTACAATATTTCAATTACGCAAAATGGAGTCCTGAACTTACATGACTTATTATAGTTGTATGAGCACTTCATGTTTTAAAAGTAGGTTTGCATTTTTTTTTTCCAGACCCTTTTGATTTGAAGCACATTCTTTCACAAAGCTAAAATACCACAGCAGAAGTCATGTCCAGAAGTGGAATACTGTTGTGTTTTGAACTGACCTGACTTGTTAAGACATTTTTTTTTTTTTTGCCAACGCACAGATGCACAGGGTCCCCCATGCACTTTTCATGCAGCAGGTAATCACAACTTTAAATAAAAGAATTTTTTCTATACATTCTTCCAGACTTGCAACTGTATACATACATGCAAAAGTTTTTAAACCTATGTGATCATATTTACACTTATACATGGAATATACATAACAAAAAAGATTAAAAGGTTTTTTTCCTTTGCATTAGAACAATACAAAATATGTATTTTTCATTAAGGAAACCACTATTTACATCACCTTTTAAAAACCAATTTCAACATATTATAGGCGTAACAAGTCAACATATTTACATTATATATAAATATATATATAATATATACTTACCAGTTTACTCCTCTGTAAGATGTGGCAGAGAACAAACTGGTAATATCATGTCACTGACGTCAATGAGAGCTGTAATACTTTCACTAACATTTAACAGGGAAAATTTAAACCACTCATTTCTTTCTTTTAAAAACATTTGTAAATTAAAAATTTAAAAACATCACTAAGAGTAAATGGCTAAGAAAAGTGAAAGTTATGGCTGAATTCCCTTTTGATCTCATATAAACTTCTCAAACTGAGCTGCCCAGCTATGTGGTATCAGTAGAGAAGCCCTCCAGCTCTCTACCTTTGATTCTGCGGTCATGCTTTACCCACCACCATTTCCTCAAGCTTTGGCAGAGGAGACACTAGAAACCTGGATATCTGAGTCCCAGACACTTCTCTCTGGAAAGAAAAGGCATATCTGCATGGCAATTCCAAGTCAATCCCCAAGTCCAGCTGGCTTGGGCATTCCACCAGGTGCTGGGGACGCCCCCTCGAGCAAGGCACCGGGCACTCCACAACCTAACTGCTTCAGCCCCAGCCCTTCCCAGCTGAGCGGGGCTAAAGCTAACTCAGGTTTAACTTCCAAGGGGTGCAATTGCAGCTCTAAGCGTGGTATGGAGACAATTCCCTAACTCACCTCCTCACTGCTCTGAGAGCTGGAGGCAGCTTTCCCCCAGCAGTCTCAGCTGGCTGTCACTGGGATGTGTTCTCCCCTCCCCTCTGCTCCTTTGATGGTGAGATCACGCACCAGCACCCATCGATCCTGCCCCACTCTGCCTGTACAGCTGCTGCTGCCGAGATCTGCCAAGACCCCTTTTTGCTTCAAATCTACAGTCTAAAGGCCTAGAGGAGACAGGAGTTGCTGAGAGTACCGAGTGCTACTCAAGAGATGACCTTGGTTTGCAATCTATCTACGGGGACTGGTGGAAACCAGAGACCTTCGAGTTGCTTGGGAAAACGTGGCCAGCCCTACCAGTCTCTCCTGGGGTAACAAACCCAGCTCCTGCACTCCTCTTTTCTGATGGAGAAGGCCCCAAGGAAAAAACCAGCAACTCCTTTTTACTCACCCGTGCTACAAGACAAAAAATAACTCAAGAGCCTTTGGTCCTAAGGTGTAAATGCTGTAAATGTGGATGGGGTAGACTCAAAGAAGACCTCTCTTCCCTAGGGAGGGGGTAACACCAGTGATACTGGAGGATTTCACATAGGAGGAGACTGCTGCCCTCTTAGCAGCTGACTGAACATTCCCTTGGCATGTCCTGCCCTCTCTCAAGGGCCTTGGCGTTGTTACCTGCTGTTTGAGATTGCAATGTCTGCGAGAGATAAGATTCTTCCATGAACACCATGTCCTGAACTTAAATTCTTGTCTATTAGAGTTTACTGACGTCTGTGAGAACGGCAATACCCTTTCATTAACATCAACTAAAAAGAAAGCTAAATCCTTAACTGGTCAAACTGTTAACATTTTAACTTAACTGTTTTATAAAACTTTCAAAACTAAATGTTCAAAAGTATATATTATAACAATAGACTACCCTAGAATAAATACAAAGGTCACCATATTGCTTGATTCCAGCATTACTTTTTTTTAGGGTCAGAATCTCTTCCCCACTCTTCATCTCAGCTTTGAAGAAGTTTTTTCAACCAGATAATTCCACATCCTCTCATGCTGCATTTTTCTGTGGAGCCCTTCAAGCAAATTATAGCCCTGTATTTAGTCTGGGGATCATCTATTATTCTATATTGTATATATTTCCTACCTATATACACATTGTTTCAAGAAAAATAATCAATTAAGACTTTAAAAGACATTTAATGGATGGAACAAATACCATCTTTTTAATATTTCTGCTGGGTTGACTCATATAAAAAGAATTCAGTTCCACTGTCAATCCAAAATATACTTTATCTCATTAATGATTACTCTATGAGACATTTGAATTGTCATTGGGCCACTTATAAATGCAATATTAAAGACAAACAAAATTTTATTTTTATATTATACTTCAGACAATGACATTTAAAATGATATTAGATTTGTGTGAAGGTTTTAAAATATAAATCTTCTTTGTACAGCCCATTAATATATTATGCTTCACTGAAATAACATAAAAATATATCTTTAAATTGCTCTGTTATTTCTCATAAAAACCAGGGGGAATGTTTTATATCGGATACTGCCAAATATTTGTGTTCCCTAAAAGAAGGAATCCCCCGGAGGGAGGCAAAACAGAATAGTGGTGCATTTTCCAGCTGTCAGACAGGAGAAGTCCCTTTCAGTAGGAACTGCACTGGAAAGAGGAGGAACTGATCTCAGGCTGGGGACAGGGACAAGAGGGGGACAGCAGCCTGCTCTGTCTCAGCAAGCCAGGAGCCTGGGAAAAGGATCTCTGAAACCAAACCAGACAGGAAAAGAGCAAAACGCCCGGTCACTCATCTCTGCTATGCAGACACGAGATGGACAGAAACAGCAGTTTTGTCATGTCATCGGCTTGCAGTGGTGAAAACACACAAAATTAAACCAGAGTGCAGCTTCCATTATTTGTGCAAGCCAACTGCTTAGCTGCTTGCTGATGGCAGGCACGATTATCAGTGAAATCAAGAAGCCACAGTGAACTTTTGTTTTTTAGGGGAGTAAAAGGTTCAGCAAAACTTTTGCTTGCCAATAATTCATATAATTTAGAGGAACTGGATTTTGTCCTCTTCCTCCCCCCAGAGAAATAAGGGCTGCAAATGGAGTTAACACTGACAGTGCTAACGGGAAAGCAGAGCCACATGGCTCTTCCCCAGCCAGCAATTCTTTTAAGGTGTCTGGGCTTTGACTGCAATTTTCAGTTCCTCCCATCTCAGGCTGATATTGCCAGATGTTACAAATCACAGCACAGGTGGGGATTGAGGAAAAGGGCAGAGAAGGATTTCTCAGACATATCCCACTATCCATTACGGAACATGACAAAAGCACAGTTTTATCCTCAGTGCTACCTGGAAAATTATTCTAAAGCCAGATTTTCTGCAGTGAAAGGGTAGTGTATTAAACTATGCATCAGCTGTTCAGAGAGTAATAAATATTGGCAGATTATAGATTCTTTTCCCTGGTTGTAGGAAGAGGCCAACACATTTTTCATTAAAATCCTATTCCATCTTTGAGTGAAAGTCTGATGTGCTGCTTTAGTACAGTTGGTATTCTTCCACAGGGAAGCAGGATGGTGCTGAACAGAAAATTCCACTCATCCCCTTCACAAGCTTTCCAGCATTTTCCTCACTGAATACATGTACTAAGCCTTCTCCATCACACTACTCCAAGAGGCATTTTGGCTTTCCCCTTTTAGGCAGGGAAGTGACAGGAATGTGCCGACAAAAGGACTCATGCAGTACTTGCATGGCCTATGAAAATCTGCCTTTTTTATAAAAACCTAGAAAAAACCCTTAATCATAACTAGTAACTCATAACTATGGCTAAGAATTCTGAGGAAGGCATTTGTCAAGAGCAGGGCAAGGAAGAAAAATAGATTTTACACCACTATTCTGGCAGGACCACAAACAAGATTTAAAAATAACAATACAAATTTTGGAAGCACTAAAAAATACATTTCAGTGCACTTCAATTATTAACACTGACGCAGGTTTTCCAATATGACAAGCTAATACCTTGGACGGACTGCTCCATTTCTTAAAAGTTATTCTTAAAATTTCACAAAACATATTAAAACATTCAAAAAAAAAAAAAGTACAGTCTCTATGCTCAGGCTTCAAAAAAATAAGGATTATTTTACAGGGAGGGAGGAAACGCAGCATTACCACCACCTAGGCTGTACGCTTACACTTTATGTTTTACCAAAAGCTTGCAGATCCAAATAAGACTCTGATCAAAGAGTACTCATAACTTAATCTGATACATACAGAAACGTCTTGTACAAATTACAACCCTTCTAGTTTCCTTGTGACAATCTACTGTAAAGCAAATTTTATCTACATGTATTTTAAATAACATCACCAGAAAAATAAAAAGTTTATCAAATGAAAACATGTTTCAATTAGACCATGCTTTTTTTTTTCTTTAAAATCATGCTCAATTTATACAGTAGTCAAGTTCATACTCATTTTTCTTTTTTCTTTTTTTTTTTTTTTAAACAAAGCCACAAAACCGCTGATTGTAAACTCACTGAGGAGGCTGCAGTTTATTCTGGCTCTTTTTTGATTGTTCGCACTTTTTCCAGAAGTCCATGCACTTCTCCATTCACACCACCATGCTGATGAGAGGTGTTACTCCCCATATGGCTGTTGTAAGGGCTTCTTAAGTTACTAAAAGGAGTTTTAAGCTCTGCGTCAGATGCCAGCTCCTCTTTGACTGTAACATGAGTCGAACTCTCGGTAAATGGAGGTTCGTTCCAAATTTCTTTGTCATGTGCTTCTTGGCTGCTGAGAGAGTTGCCGCCCTTCTGTAGCATGTAGTACAATATCGGATTGGTTTTGGTCAGTCTCGGAGAGTCTTTCTCGTAATCGTTCTTGTCCATGCCCGTGATCACCCATCTGATGGGCCCTTTCTCACTGGGCATGGAACACATGCTAAACTGGTCGGGCTCGAGTCTGGACACCGTGCTCCCCAAATGTTCAGGGAAGGGGGAGCTGGCAGGACTTTTTACTGCTACGGGATACTGAAATGTTCTGTGATCTACACAATTGTTCTGTTGCACAGGGCTTCCCACCAACGATCTTACTGAGGAAATGGTGAATTCAGGTTTATTGATTGTTGCACTGGTTTTGTTTCCTTTTTTCTTGCCCTCTGTTAGTATGTTATTCCTATGTTGTGACAGATCTCTCTCACAGTTTTCTGAGAGAAGCAGCTGTTTCAACACATTAAAGCCTTTACTATCTCTAGACCAGCTCCTATTTTCAGTTTCACTATTTGAACCATGACTTACAGCATATTTGAATTCAGAATCACTTCTGCTGAATTTCAGTTCTTGCTGGTTAAGCAAAGGCCCGTACAGTGCCTCGGTAGGAGAAGCGTGATTGTTTGCAGCATCAGACACGTTACTTTTCATCTTTTTTAATGGGCTTTCCAAAGACTCAGCATGAAGCTTCCTCTTCTTCGGCACCGTGCAAAGACTCTTGGATTCAATGTGTGTCAGCTCGTTGTTTCGGTGACTCCTGTCCAGCTCATCTGCAGCGTAATTGTCTTGATTCTGTCTCAGCAACCTACTTAGCAGGCCATTTTTGGAAAAGGAGAAATCTTGAGGTGAAAGAGGCTCAGATTTAAACTCCTCAGATGCTGGAGAAGTAGCTGTGTTTCTCTGCAGTGAATGAGCAAACCCTTGGAATTTGTTACCCTTGCATTCTCTTACTTGTTGTGCATTTGAATTATAAGGAACATTTGATTCTTCAGATGGTTCAGTTTTTATTTTCACCGTCAATATTTGCTCATTCAAAGCCTTGTCTGTCTGTTCTTGAGAACTTTCATCTCTTAAAAGCATCCTCTCTTTCTTTTCACTTTTACCTTTATTGGGAGTTCCCAGAAGCAGCTGAAGGACAGTGCGCCTTTCAAGGAGATTTTCTATTTCCGAACCTGGAAGTCCTTGTTCAGAGGGTGCAGGCTGACAACTGAATATTTTGTTATTTTCTTCATGCATACTCAATTTATTCGAAAGCAGAGGGCTGTTCAATCTATCAATCAAGCCCACAGGTTTATCCATGTTCCCTGCCAGCAGCTGTTTGCTAGCTCTTTGTTCCTCACTCGACATGGAAGTCTGCATGCCGCACTGAGCCAGGTTCTGCAGCAGCTTGCTGGCACTGAATGCTGAGGAGTTCTGGGGACTATCAGTCCTGCTCAGCTTAGCTCCTTGAATTTCTTTGCTTTTGGACAGGTCTATCAAGTGTTTAGATGCGGGATTCATCAGTCTGTCCGGCTGGATGCTGCAGGCGTAGGGCGGCGAGCTCCGCTTGACAGCCAGCGACTGGTGTGAGAGATTTATAGGAGAGTCTGCTTTTGTAGAAGCCAGCAAAGGTGGAGTGCTTAACGGAGTCATGCGGTTGGCACTGGGACTGTCAGTAACAGGAGTCCTTTTCCCAGTCTGTACAGTGAATTTCGCCACATCAGCTGCACTGTGTGGTCCCTGAGGGTCATTACTCTTGTCTACCTGTTCGTCACTCTTATGCCCAAGTAACAGCTGAAGTAGTGTTACTTTCTGGTGGGGATTCAGGTTAGAAGCTTTCGGAGTGTCTTTCTCTTCCTTGTTCCCTGGACAGGAAACTTTTGGATCCCAGTTATTAAGCAAGGACTGAGTCAGGTTATCCAGTGATGCAGGTGGACCTGCATCTGGTTTATCTGTCCTCTGTTTAAAGGAGAGGTCTATAGGAAGACAGTTAGAATGGGAGCTTTCATCATCACTGCTGTCTTCTGTAAAACTGGGATTGTTGTCTGAATATTCATCAACAGTTGTTGGTGTGCTGCTGTCTTCAAAAATGCTGGCTCTCTCACTCTGCTCACGCCCTTTCACATGCTTGGGGGTATTCTGGCTTTTCAGCAGATGCAGGAGCAAACTGTTGCTGGGAGATGTTTTCAGGTTACTCCTTTCCACAGTACTTTTGTATCCCACAGTTTTGGGAGGCGAATGCATGATTCCCACCGAACTCTGAAATGGTGCCATATTGCCTTTGCTAGCGACTGTTTTGGGGGATGATCCTGCTTGACCATTGAGATGGCTTGTCATTCCTTTGGCCAAACCGAATTGGCCTATGTCCTTCTGAGCACTTTCTTGTAATCTGGCCATTGCTGCAAGTCTCTCGCTTGCAATCTGATTGGCATTTTGTGCTTTTAAAGCATGTTCCCTGGAGTACTGCTGCAAGTGGGCTTCACTGGAAAGGAGCAAGGCCAGCTGGCTGCATGCTACGCTGGGCTTGGGCGAAGCAGCAGGACTGGATCGTTTCTCCACCATGCTTGCAACAGCTTGTAACCTTGCAGCACATGACAGGGGCTCGTTCATCACCTTAGGGGCACTCTGCACCGCATGAGGAGATTCTATAAACCTCTCTTTAGGCAGGTTCTTAGTTATGTCAGGCAGGCTGTTGTCCAGCTTCTGCTCTTTCGCTTTGCTCTTCTTCAGCAGCGTCTTCAGGTGACTGGATGCAACACCATAGCACCTTAAATCTTTTTCCACTTGTAAAGAATCATGGCTAAGGGAATACCCTTGCTCCTTAAGACTCTGTCTAATCTGCTGTGACAGAGCAACACTCTGCAGCCTAGAGCTGAATGACTGAAGCAAAGAGGCAAGTAATGTGCTATCCTGTTTGCCTTTAGGCACATTTTCAACCATGCCAGCCAACAAAGCTTCCTTTTTTCCATCTAAATCCACAATAGAATCAGACAACCGCCTTCTCTTTGCAGCATTCCAGTCTTCTGAAGACTGCAACAGTCTTGCTTTTTTGAGGTGCAGCATGCCAGATCCCCGATATGTACTTGTGTTAAGAACTGGACCATTACTTTGACAGCTGGGAAATATATTTCCTGAAATCTTAAAGTTTTGATCCTCCCCACTATGCCCAGTGGACTTTTTGTCAACTGCAGTACCTGAGCCTCCTGCTGCTTGATGCATTAGTAATCCCTCTAGGTAAGTTAGAACAACAGAATCCTGGTGCATCTCAGAGCCAAGCTCTTCTCCATGAGTCATGTTCAATAAAAGTTTCCAAAAAGGCTCTGGTTCTGTTCACTTCAAAGACTAGTTTTGTTGAATCAAGAAGCAGAGTTAATAACAGGTAGATGTCTATAGTGTTTCCTTACAGACTTTCAGAAACAATAGAAAATGTATTATCCTAGGCAGGCTTCTCCCAGTGTAAACTGTTTGGTGAGCCAGGTTTCCAATCATAGCAATCAGCTGATATCTAGGATATTTATGGACAACGTCTAGGAGGAGCACTCAGAACATGGTTCCACAGAAACAAAGTTCCATTAAGTATTCGCTGCCTTCTTTCTTCAGGAGGCCAGCTTGCTTTTCTTCCTTTTCCATCTCCACCAAGCACATAAAATTCCTAAGTCAGAAACATAAAAAACAGAAAGAAAATATTTAGGATAAGATATAATTGCATAAAAATTTTTTTCCTTAAAAAAAAAAATCCAAACCCAACCCCCCCCCCCACATTGTCCTATTCAGGATAGGACAAGATTCAGGATACATAAACAACAAACACATTCCAGAAGAAACTAAAAATTAAATAAAGGACAAAATATATGGTAACCAATTTAGAGAACTTAATGAAAAAAATTCTGAGACAAAGTTTTATACAAAAATTAAGCTTAATTATCATAAGCACAGCTACTACAAGCCTTCACTGAATTTCACTATTCTGCAGCTAAAAATAAGGAATAGCAAACCTGAATGGAAAATCTCGAATCACTCTAAACACAGTTTTAAAAAAATTCCATTGAATTTTACTTCACAGTTGTATGAACTTTTCTTCTGTAAATGTAAATACAAAGGACATGCAGGCTACCACTCTAAAGCAGAATTAACAGGAAAAGGCAGAAAAACAGAAAAATGTTTAGTTTCACGTTGAGTATGTTTTCAGATATGAGAAAAGGCAGCATCATATATATGAGTACATTTTTGTTTGGCAGGAGGATGATATTGCTAAAGTAGAAACCAAATTGTTAGTGCTGCCCAGGACTATGCACCAATGTAAAATCCAGTATGGTAACACAACAGGGTGAAATCTGTTGTTCTTACAACACCCAACCACCACAAGTCATTAGAACAATCATTTGATAAGAGTGGTGAAAAGGTTGCTTATGCTCCTGATGCAACATAAATCCTGGCATCAAAACCCTCCCTTTCCTGGAGGATTTTCACCTTTACTTTCTTTCTGTATCTGAAATGTATGATGGCAAAACCAAACCAAACCAGTTCTTCCCTGAAGTCTTGTTATTCTTCAAGAGTGTATAATGTCTCTACTAAATACTTCCTTGGATGGGGCAGTGTGGTATAAAAAGCTGTTTTAAAATGCACAGCAATGGCACTTTTGCTGGATGCATCTCTTCAGTTTCACTTGCAGGGCTGGTCAGCGGCAGCACGAGCAGTTCAGTCACCACAGCTCAATAATGAGATCATCACACCACAGACGCCTCCTCCTTCACTCACTCACTACTGAACTGGCATAAATACTCAACGTGAGCAAAGGTAAGTGTCCTTCTGCATACTGAGCTCTGCAATTTGCTTTCACGGACTAAAGCTCCATTGAAAACTTGTATTTACAAGTTTAAAAGGGATGTACACAGATGAAATCCTTGCCTCCTCTTAAAGTGAATGAATATTTTATGATTGATTTCCCAGAGGCTAGTTTTTAATTCAAAACCTGCAGGCAACTAGAAGTCAGAAAAGAATCAGATCTTAAAAAAGTAAAGAATAAGTACTACTAAATAGCTGTAATGTTAACAGTCCTTAATCTCCCAGGGCAAAGATTCCCTTATTAGGTTTTAAGTCATCTAGAAAAACTCTAAAAATGGAGCTATCTTAAAAAAAATGCCCAAAACAAACCCAAACAAAAAATCTAACCGGCAATGCACTGTAGTGTAAATGTGTATTTAAATATCAGATGCAAAGCTGTTAGCTACTATTAAGGTCTCAGTACTTCTCTCAGACATACATGTCCACATTAACCAGTATTTACACAAGTACCTGTAGAAGACACAGTGTTCCTTCAAACATGAAACAACTTAAATGTGGATTCATCTAACTGAAAATTACTGATCATCTTACTGTTCCTTCAAAAAACCTCTGTACCTCTGGGTGGGCTTTTGCAGAGTTTCAACCCAAAAATAGAATAAAAATCACAAATAACAAATCTTTAAAAAAAAAAAAAAAGAAAAAATTCAAGATTTCCAATGAAAATATCAAATATCCAGTAACAGTAACAGCAATACAATTAGACCAATTTCCTCAAATATTTGGGAACACACTTTATCTGGAGAATATATTTTTCCAGCTTCCAAAAGTAAACTGTTTATCTGCAACCAAATTTTCATGTTTCAAACAGCAATGAAGCTGCCAGTGTGCTCTTATTAAAAAGGAGCAAGTAGCACTTGATACACTCTGTACTGCATTTAAGACGATAAAATTGAAATTTTGCCAGGATTTCTGACTATCTGATAAAAACAAGGCTTGCAGGTCATCTTTAAGATAGGGTCCCAAACAAGTGCCAATTAAGCCAATATTCAGTACAACTTTACTCACTGCACATTTGGTTAATTCAAAAAAGACCATGCAAATCCCTCAGGTACTCCAAAAGCCACTTGCAGGAGATGACACTTGTAGCCAGTACAGTTTACATACAATAACCATTCCAGTAAGTGTTTTGCCACCTTTTTCATTTTTTAATTTTATTTTAATTACCCAGTGCTAGGGAAATACTGATAAATGTAATGAAATCAGGTTGCTGCGAAGAAGCTTCTTTAAAGAGAACGAAATCTGGAAAGCACTTAACACATAAGAACAGGACATCAGCAATCCTTTTAAAAAGCCTCTTCTGATCTAGTGATGCAAGAGGTATTACAGTGTTAAAATCTCACATGACAATGTCCATCTGAGATGTAGTCACGCCAAATCCAAACCAGCTTTGGAAATTAACGTTCAGCAGGACACTGAGGCAACCATTCAGCAACCTTTTAAATACATACAGACTGTACAAAAGAACTTCCCAGGACCCACTGAAATGTTAATATTTTTCCTTGAAATTAAATATTCAAGAAATTACTGGACCAGTAGTAATGAAATAGAAAAGAAAGTTAAGGAAAAAGGCAGAAGAAAGAGAAAGGAGAAAGTCATACAGCAACAGATCTCTTTTATTTCCCAGTAAGGGCTGAAGCAACTGCTAAGATCTATGAGTCTCTAGACCTAAATATTATACTTAATTACTGTGACAAAATAAATTGATAAGTTGATGTGCTTTCCTGACCACAGCTACTCTAAATGCACTCTTTTTTTTGTCACTTCTACTATCTTCTCCCAGACTTCTGTACCCTGAGAAATAAACAACCCAACTGTTTTGCAGAACCTCCAGGAGCACCCACCCATTACAGCTCATTAAGTCATGTGTTACCTGGACAAAACTACAGCAGCAGCAGAATCCACAGCACAAATGCTGTAACCTGGTGAGACACTCCCCAGGTGAAGCACACCATGAGAGATCAGTCCTACAGCCTTTTAAAATGTGCCTAGGGAGAAACTGTAGGCACAGTAGGGAAGATAAGGGAATATTAAAATGTTCACTGAACTGTATACGTCCAGAATATTAATGCCACTTTTGCAGTTGTTGAAGTTTTTCTTTGTTTGCAAACTACAAATATATTTATCCACCATAAAGATTTTAAAGGAATAATAGCAACAAACTTTAAGATCCTTTGCTTACCATAAAATATTACTGCTGCAAAAGATAATGGAATCTGAGAACACAGGTTCTAATATATTAAAGCACAACAACAGAACCAATGGCTTTTTGCTCCTGAATATTTGGTTTTGATTTTTAAGGAATTCTTTGAATGAATGCAAACTTCAACTGCAAAACCTAACTGGAGACTCTAAACAACCAACAGACTTTTAGTTCACCCAATAGATACGCAGTTCCTGCTATTTAAGAAATTAGAGACAGTTCCCAATTTAACTAGCAAAACTACATCCATATTGTATTTTTCCAACATCCCAGACTAGTATTTCTAGTTAAATCCTTTTGCTAAATGGAACAGAGAGCCATAGTAAATTAACAATACTAGACTAGCATTATTTGAGTAGGAGGGTTACATAATCTATTGGATAACTCAAAAAACTTGGTATTATCACGGTGTCTTCTTCTGCAGTCTTAATTCAAGATCACCAGAAAAAAGTCTTACAGAAACCATTAAGGTATTCATTTAGGGAACTGGCAATGGCTAGCAGATTGCCCACATGAACATTTATTAGAAGAGAGATTACGCAAACTCATGCACATTGTTAGAATGATTAATAGAGGTTGAGATTAGTATATATTCACACAGATAAAACATTTTTATTAACTGCATTTCAGAGTTCTTTCATGATGATTAAACTCCTGTAGCAATTTTATGTTCCATTTTCAAGCTGAGATGAATCAAAACATGCATTTGTAAAGCTAAAATCAAACTGGTCTGTGAAATAAAAATCTCCAGTTATTTAATGAATTTGATGTTCTAATGCTTAGCTACTACTGGAAGAGCCAGAAAAATTCTCTCACTAGCTTCACTGACTTCCCATTCTCATATTCCCAAGTGTAAAGGCTCCAGCCCACCACATCAACCAATGGCTCAGACTGTCGTTTTAATTATTACAGATTTGAGGAATGCAGTACAGTGATTACAGTGGCAGCTTGGGATCCAGGGGTCCAATTACTCACTGCGCTGCAGACAGGCTGTCTGACTTCTGGTTTTACTTCTCTGTACCCTGTTTTCCCAGATGGAGTAATAATAGATGGAAACTTCAGAAAGATAATTGAGGATAAATATATTAAAGGCTGTGTGTTGCTCAGCAGCTCCAGTACCAGTACTGAGTAAGTACCTAAAACACAGGATTTTAAGTGATTCCCCATCCTTATGGCTGCCTGCAGTGAAATGCTGAAGAGCACGATGAAATTAGGATCCCAAAAAAAATATTCCAGGATGCACTGGAAATTGCATCAGAATCTTGCAGTGAACTAAGAATGAGTGGGGGTAATGAGACTTGCTGTCCCACAATTATTTTGCTATTAAGCTCAGTTTGCACACCTTTGATTTCAACAGGAAGGATGCTTTTAGAGCGGCGGTGAAAGCACTTCAGTGTTTAGTTGGCTCTTTTTGCAAGGGTTCTGAGCACTGAAACAGCCCTGATCAACAACCCCGAAACCAAATACACAGAGCTGCACAAACCAGCAGGTACTTCAATGGTACTTAGGCATGTGCTTTAAGAGAATCAAGTATTTAAGTGTTTTGCTTTCCGAAACCCATGCTTTGTGTCAGAAATCTGTTGTGATGAATGGAGCAGCTGAGACCTCTTCACAGTTCTGATTCAGGCAGCCAAGACATTTTGAAGATTCCCTTTGCAAATGTAATTTAGAAAAAAACCCAAAAAACAAAAAAAAAAAAAAGGAAAAAAAAAAAAGCAGAAATGATCAGATGGGGGAGCAAAACTCAGCAATAAGTGGGTGAATTCTCCCACGGCAGCACTCAAAAGAACTTGGGAATCCAGAAGCCTTTTCTTACAACTAATTCATTTAAATAAAATAAATCAGGCTCCTCTCCTACGACTAGGATATCAGACTGAGAAAGCAAAAAAAAGCTTCTTCCCAGGAGCTTGGCACATTACTCACTCCTCGTAAGCCTGCTGACTGACTCCAAAAGACATTTTAAACATGGGAAGGACAGCCTATCCCTTTTAGACAGCTCAGTCTGGAGAGGGCACATGAGGAATCGTGTTGCAGCAGCAGCAGGAGCTCCTGCTGCTGCCAGGAATTCTGAAGGGGCTCCCGAGACTCCCAGCCCCACCAGAGTTGGCATTCCCTGTCCTGAGTTGGGGCTGTTCCCTCCAGGCTGGCACGGCGCACACGGCAGCATCGCTCCCTCTGCGAAACACCCCCTCGGATAATGCAGGATTAGCAACAGCCACGGCTCGCTCCACAGCCAAATTCTGCACCAGCATACCAATGGAAAAGCCTTTTCCCCCGGATTTTTTTAATCTGTGTGCTGCCAGACCCAGCCCCGTCCTGACTTTAAGTTTTAGACAACAGAGAGAGGTGGTGTTTTCTTCACTAGGGGGATGGGGCAGCGGTGGGAGGGGGTGTGTAAAAGGCAACAGACCCAAACTGGCCTGATCAAAATCCTCTGATTATTTTAGCAGTTTGAATAGTAGGGTTTTGAAAAATACTATAGCAAACCAATTCCATGACAGATGATGAAACAACTCAAAGAGATGCAAAATCTAGTGTTCTACAAAAGCGCACAAACCCCAAGTAACTGACAAGTCTGTAAGTCACACAAAATCAACAGGAACGCAGAACCAAGAGCACAGCAGGCACAAGACACAGTTCTCCTCTGAGAATAAGGCCTGACAGACCACTGGACTGAAATGTTAGCCAACCAATAACTGAGTGGGGAAGAAAAAAACCCACTTGTTCTCATGGTAGAAACTATTTAAATTTATTTCAGCTTTTAAGAAACCACTAGAATGTAAATGCTGATTACTGTTGTTGTTAGTAGCACTGCCAGAGGCACATAAGGAAGGGGAGGCTGTTCCTAAACATTCCATTTGGGGTGTGGAAAGGGGGATTCAGTCACCTCATCTCAAGTGTCCCTCCACTCCTCAGATGTCACATGGGATTCACCAGTCCGGGAATCTGTGACTCACTCAGACCACGGAAAACCACCCCATGACAACAACAAGGAGCTTTGGGATGGTACGTAATATATATCAAGGGGGAACACAACATTTCCAGCATGCGCTGAAATGAGGTGTGGAAATATCAGGGAGATTTCCATATCCACGCAGAGGGCTGCTCGGGGAGGCAGCGAGGCGAGGCTGTGCACCCTGACAGGAGGGAGAAAGAAATTAAAAATAAGAAAAAAAAAAAAGTGCTCTAATAAAAAACCAAACCAGCCAACCAAAACCCTACCCGAGAAATAAAAAAAATCCCTCATCCAACATCACCCCAAACCCAATTAAACCCCCAAAAGAGCTGAAGGACATGGGAAGGGGGAAATGGGGAGCAGACAATTGCCACAAAAGCTGAGCTTGTGAAAGCCTTAGTAGCAGCTCTCCAAGGTTTACAAGTACACTTAAGCACCATACACAGCTTAATCCAAATCCGGCCTGCACATCAAAACCTCTTGCTGGAAAGTTCTGCAAAGTTCAGAGATGAAACACGTGTGGCCATTTTTCGTGCTGTGACACTCTTCAAACAACAGCTCAGCCTACCTTAAATACGTATTTCTTATTCCAACAAGTGCAAGAACAGAGCATCACAGAAATAATCACTCCTAGATGCAGAAAATCCCATGCTGTTCATGTAACTTATGATTCACCTGGTGTTTCACAGAACTTTCAGTCAATTCCTTACCCAGACTCATGCACATATTTTTCTTCTTACAAATACTACTGGAGGAATATTTATATTTTGTTCTCTTATGGTACTGTAAAGGACATCTTCGAGTTCATTTTTTGATTATGGTACGCTAACACTCAAGACACGAACTTTGAAACACACTCTCTGCCAAGTCTTTCCTAATTGTAAGGGATGAGGAAGAACTGACATTCAGCTTACAACCACCACCTGTGAAGGAATCAAGTATTCGACATCTAAACCTGTCCCATCAGTCACTGCTCAATGGTCTTCTGCTACTGAAGAAAAAAAGGGCAGAAACTAAAAGATAACGCAGAGAAGTTACACCCCCACCCCACGTCCATTACGGACAGGGAACTAGAAATAGCATGTATCACTGAATCTCAGCTGACTTGGGTCAAGTTAGACCCAGCTCAGATCCAAGCTCAGAAATACAGTGAGCAGAAAGGCTTTCGGTAAATTGAGGCTTCTTATTCAAGAGACCAAGAGCAAAAACCACACAGAAATCTATACAAAGACTTGTTTTCAGAACAGAGGAGTGGATAATATACAACAGAATGGACAGAGGATGCACCTTTCCAATCTTTGGTAAACCACTTGCCTATAAATAAGCAATTAAAAGGAAACTCAACCAGATTTTCATTCCCTCCGATGCCTACAAAACCAAATCACTGATTATGCATCAACTCCCCAAGAATGAAACTTGATTAATATACAGTGAAGAAATCAATGTCCTCTCCTGGGCAATCATGCTTTTGAGTTATGATCAATGCATGCAGATAATGCATTTCCACACAACTCCGACCTTCTGCTTGTTGGAGGGATCTAAAGATACAGGCATTTATTGATAGCAGTGCACTAAAACTGTGTATTTCTTGGAATAACTGTAGGTTAGGTGGTTTGGCATACGTTAAGTCACTTTATGTTATTTTAACCAAGAACTGGTTTCAGATGTCAAAGTGCAACAAAGGACTAAAGAGTAACGCACAGTATTTTATTGACAGTAATCGCTGTGTTTCACCTGGGACCAAGCATCTCATGGTTATGAATGAAAGCCACTTTGTAGACTTCTCAACAGAACAGGTTTCAGCTAACTGAACACAAATACACAGTAATTCCAGGCAAGGTGAAATACAGGATCACAGTCACATAGCATCCAACTATATGTAAAAGCCCCATAAATCCATGTTAGAGACCCAGATGATTTGTGGTTTGGGTTTGTTTTGGGTTTTTTTGAGTGGAAAGGACACTACAGCTTCTGTTGTAATAGGAGATTTCTGCTTATTGTGGATGATGTTTCCAAAGATTGTTGTGGACATAGAAAAGGCTCATATAACTACATTTAGTGGGAAAGGAAAAATCTGCATTAGCAAGATGGTCTTTACTAGCTCAATTCAAATAAAAAAATATGATTTTTTCTTTCTCTACAAAACAGCAATAAAGCCAAGCAAAATTCAAGGTGAAACGTAAGAACCAACTTTAGTGAAACCTTGGGAGAACAGACTCATAACATCCTGTAAAGACAAAAGGACAAAGAGTCCTTATCACTATGCCAGAGTTAATCTAAAAACATTCACAATGTAAATCCCTAAGTAAAATATTAAAAGGACTTTAAGTCATATAGATGTATACAGAGATGATCATCTGACTCTTACACATAAAGAACAGGACTGCAACCCACTCCTAGCCATGAGTCAAATCAGAACAATTAAAATACCAACTTAACTCAAAACCAGTGGAAATGGTATTTACTGCCACAAAGGCATGGCAAAAACAATAGCTGGCAAGGGGAAGTGTTTAACTATCCCTCACTGTGAGGACATACACTTTGAAATAATTTCTCAAAATTTACGTTGATAAAGGTGCCATGCATTTTAAGAAGATAATATGCCATCACAAAGTTGTAGAAAGGAAACTTTTTATATCTGTTTTTAATGAGCTCTTCATGAAGAAAAGTACTACAATAGCAAAAAAAAAAAAAAAAAGCTACTTATTATTACTGCTTGTTCCATTACTGGCAAGAGAGTTGAAACAGGTGCTTATGCCAAATTCAAAGCTGTATAAAACAAAGCAACATAGATGTGTGACCAACTTCTGAAGAAGGCATGTGATTTCCCACATAAAACAACACCATCCCAGAAATAAAAGACCTATTAAAAATAAATCTATTACTCCATACTTGCACATAAGTATCAGCTAATATGGGACCCTATTTCACAATGCCTGTGAAACCAACAGCCTCACTTAGGCTTTATGAAGCCATATGCCCAAAGCGCCAGTGTTACGCCAACCAACTCTGCTGCCCTGTTTGCACATGTTTAAAGTAAGGGCTGTGCACAAGAACCTGCTGAATGCACGTGGCACAGAGCTCCTACAAGGCAAGCCACACTGAGGACCTCGTCACAGTCCAAAGAAACCCCAGAGATACTGCCAAGTGTCTGTTTTGCAGTTCTCCATGTGGGAACATGGGATTACGAGTGGCATGAGGAAGGACAAAGAGCAGGGACTCCTTTCACTGCTGAACCTCACTCAATGCCAAACAAAAGCATGGCCACTGTGAGATGCTTGAAGAGAGAACCCCACCTCCAAGCAGAAGGGCCGTGCTGAATTTAGAAGAGTTTGTTGGTGAGCTAAAGATGTCTTTGTAAGAACCATCTCCTGAACTAAAAGAACAACAAGAAAAAGTCAATGTCTTCAAGCCCACTGAAATCTTAAAAGATGACTGAAAATTTAACTGACCCAAATTATTTTAATTTTTGTATTTTACTAAGGTATCCTGTGAAGCTGGAGTATAAATCCTATTAAACTGAACTTAGTTTGTCCATCCCTAAAATAGATTTGACATACAAACACAAACACAAGGTCAAGGTCACAGATCAGCAAGAAAGATTACAAAGAGGACTGATGTAAGAGCTGGCATTTGATCAAAGCTCCTGGATGTATCTTTTTTTTAGTACACTTACCAGAAATACCACTACCCTACATTTTCTTCACATTGGTACATTACATGTTTTAAATATTCCCTGCCCTTAAGAACAGCTGCTCTGTCCTTATTTATTTTGATAAGAGCTATTAGGCAGCATAGCAAATAAACTAAGGAAAAACTCTTACGTTAAATGAAAAGGAAGTGAAAGACACTTTTTGCCATCTTTTCCACTCTATTCAGCCATTGTTAATATACATTAAACCACAAATCTAAGAGGAAAACCCACTCAAACACACAGCAAGACCAGTTCTAGAGAGTCAGGACCTCAGGTTTTAACTTGGTGCAGTCCAAGATACTTATCTTAATATAACAATTTATATTTGGATGTGCACTTCCAAGCACAACACTTGCTTATTTATCCTAATTATCTGTGTGCACAGCATATATTTCTCAATTAACAACAACAACAAAAAAGAACAACACAAGGTCTGTGCAGAACACAATCAAACTAACCTCTTCTGTAATCAGGACAACATTTACCTCCTAGAAAGCTTCTCTAATGCTGAACGCTGAGTAAGTGAGCAGATTAAACACAGTAGCAACAGTTGAAAGACTCATTAAAACCCAGCTGCTGAAAATAGTTAGCAATGAAAGTCATTTACTGATCTATCCATCCATCCATGCACCAATACATTCTCAAAGCTTTAGACACAGGCAGGAGAGTATTTAGCTTTACAGGTCACATCTACCACACGTACCCTTTCTGATGCCTGAACGTGAGCAAGAGGTGTCTTGGGCGACACAATGTCACATGGCATTCAAAGCTGCACTGCTGCCACAAAGTTTAGATGCTCATGGTAATAAGAAGTAATTTAAAGAATAGTGTGGCTTGTACTCTTAATTCTTAACCCCTATTTTCAACACCAGCACTGCTCTGATGTTAGTCTAGACATGACTGGGAGCAGTTTATATTTAGACAGAGAGATACGTCTATAAATAGGACTGTTTGTGTTAGTATTAAAGCTTTTGTTGGAACCCATTTGGGGTGACCTGCATAGCTCACGCATATGTGGGCATCTTGGACATTGCCAGTAAAACCTTCATGCCTTCACACACCCTCCTGCACCTTGTTTCAGATATTTGACATTTGTTTACTGATTTTCCTCCCTTTTTGTAGAGGTAGTACATTTGCAGCTCTCTACCAGCATGCCTGGGTTGTCTCACCTACTAATGAATAGGCCTCAAATGAAAAAAAGGTGGAAAAAAAGAAGGTTTAAAAACTTGTCTCCTTTTTGAAAACATCCTTCACAAGAATTAGGTTGTCACCCTTTTAAGCTATAGTATTGCCTGAGGTACTAGGGCCAGATACAAATCACTCCTCAAGCCTGGGATGCCAGCTTCTCAGCACTGTGGTATAGGTGCTTTTAACTCTGATAGTGATTCATCAGATCTTAAAACTGGTTTAAGATCAAATTGAGTTAAGTTGTAGACCTCAGGGCAATACAATTCTGCTCTTCCTTAGTCCCCCTTTTCTAAGCCCTTCCAGCAAAATGGGAGAAAAGGGGAGGTTGGTTAATTCTTTTTTTCCAAGCAGAATTTCTATCCTTCCTACTCCGTGAAAAGCTGATAAAGCTTCTTACTGCATTGAAGAGTTAGGAAGGGAAAAATAAAAAACAATAAATCAGGCAATGATTACAACAAACCAACAGAATTTCCTTCCTTATCCACGAACAAATCAGCAGCTTGTTTCTGAGAACCAACTCTGAGAACCAAAAACACATGAAAATGTGTATATAGGACATATCACAACCAAAAACATTCTGGGAAACATATCAGCTTATTAGCAGTATGGCTACATGTGAAACCCTAAAGCAAGTATTTGGAATCATATAGCTTATTTAAGTTTACAAACACAAAAACTCAGATGTGTGAAAAAGCCTTTGCTTGAATTGAGCAGTATTACAGTGAATAACTGTTCATTCAGTGTCATGGCAAGTCTTCTCTCAAGCTTATATTATAAAAACCCTCTTTAATCTTCATAACCAAACCTCTGATAAAACAAGTCAGCAGCAGTTATGGGTTTGGGTTTTTTCCTGTTAAATTCAAGCTCACACTCTTTTACATACGTAACCTGCAGAAGCAAGAGGTTTCTGCTTGTTCTGGACTTTGGATCAAATCGCCCGCTTTTCAAGCGGCAGGGATGTGTCAGGCTGCTACCAGCAGCCAGTGGTGGTTTTGGCTGTGACACCACGTAGACAATATCTGAAATCCAGTTCTTATCCATTCCTCTTTGGAGAGCTGGAACAGGCATCTTTCCACACAGCAATCCAAATGTAAAGCATTTCAAGAGTGCTGTCTTTCAAAAGGGGGTAATGACAAACTGCAATAAACAACCAGCCAAAGCAGCAATGACAATAAATATGACAGCTAGCACAAAGTACTTCTGGTCAATTTACTAGTCAAGTAGTCCACAACAATGGATTATGTTGAAGAACTGGATGGCTGTCAGTGCCCAATTCTGTAAAGGTACAATTTTTACTTATTTTTCAGAAAAAAATATTGTCTGTGGTTGTATTTACTTGTGTGAAATATCAAATTAAGTTTTTAAAAATCTTAAAATACCATATCAGTGAATAGTGTAGTAGTAAGTTCTTGAATTTTGTACTTTCTTTTTACTTATTTATTTTCCCTTACGTAAGTAGACCTATGAATTTTAACAGGACAATAAAATAATGGCAAGGTTATGCACACATGCAGATCAGTGCATGGGAAAGGCATCTAAATGATGAAACACGTATTAGTTGCAGACATATGCATAGGACAGATGGGTATCTACCATGCTAAAACCCACTAACACATCACCAGTTCAAGCATCACGACTACTAAAAGCAAACTAGTTTACATTTAAAATTTCAATCTTCTATCATCCAGGACACAGCATAGAATTTCCAAGATGTGCAACATCAGTTATTCCAGTGTTTCCATCCCTCAGGTTGTTCAACAAACAGCAACCATTGCAGGTGATTTGGTTTCCCATACACTGGAATTCTGATATCAATTCACCATCTAATAAAATTGGTAACAATGAAAGGCAATGGGAGGTAGGCGGCGAATTTCTCTCCGCAAATCTTGTCTCAGCTTTGGGTGAAATATCTCAAAATCATAGTTTTAATCTATTCACTTAATGATTACTGCTAGAATATGGTGAGAGTGGGGGAAATTGTCATACGGAAAGAACCAAAAGTCAAGAATCTAGCAAATAAACAAGCAAAACTGCAGCAAAGTATCTCAAACCATGTACGACATAGTATAAACTCATTATCTGATAGTTATTATCTATAAACACAACTCTGTCGATTCAGCTGGTCAGGCTATGTATTACTTCCAGCTTCTCCTGCCATAACAGAGATTTGGGCATGGCTGACAGGTCACAACCCATGTCCTTTGTGTTATATAAAGCCATCTTTCCTTGATGTAACTGGAAGAGTCATTTCCCAGCTCAGTGTAACATCAATAAGTAACTCCAGTGTTTTCTAAATCAATACATAGTAAGGCCTTGTCAATAACCTGAAGGTAAGTTTCATTGACTGCCTGCATTATTACTAAACCACTTTTTTTTGGTTTCTTCTCTCTTTCAATCTATACATAATCTTGCTAAAGAAGAATGGTTTTGTCCAAATTCTGTTGCTCAATTTCATCAGTGAGTGAGATCAAAGGAACTCCACTGAACACATTAATGTGATTTCATTCAACAGCAGTTAAGACTTGTGAGTACCTGCAGAATCTTACAGAACCACAAACAACTCCCAAATACCAAATAAATGCTGAAGGAAATCATACTGGAAAGGGAGGTACACAAGCTAAAGAGGGCAACAAAGGAACACCAGAGGGAAAAAAAGCCCATAAAAAACCCACAACCCAAACCCAATCTTCTCAAAGGGACTTCATGCTCTTAAAAGCATGCAATTTAAAATCCATTTGTTGAGAAAAAGCCAGAAGTTCTGGTGGGCAGGTGAACATGTCTTCAGCCTCTCAGGAAACTCAGCGGATTGCTAACTAGGGCGCCAAGGTAAAAATCTCAGGAGAACAAGATCAGGACTATACAGGGATGTGAATTCCTACGAGGGGCAAGGACCAAAGCTACTGTGAACGAGACAAAGTTACCACCCCATGTCTGGGGTGAGAAAAAATACAGGTTAATAAACTTCCCAAGTTCAGGGCAGAAACTCATACCTTTCAAGTGTCAATGCAGGATCTTTGTGAATCTGCTTTTCACTCGTCCCTGCCAAAAATAAATACATTATGATCAGGATGCACAAACTTACGGTGGAAAATAATTATATTTCTACAGTAACAGGAAAGTCATTCTGTTAATTCAGTATTAGCTCACAAAAGGGAGCCTGTCTTACTTCTTAACAAGGTATCAACACTAAAATAAAGTTTTCCCCCAAAGTTGGTTATACTTGTGGTTGATCTGGGAGAGTATCAGAGCTTGACAAATGAAACTGAGCTGAGCAAGCTGGTAAAGGTAACCTGCCAGGAGACAGGGGATAGGTCTCCTTGCCTGGTTAATACTACCCACTTTGTGAAAAAAAAGCTGTCATCAGGAGATTATCTTTATTCTAACACTCCCACTATCCGTTTACCCACCATGACTAAAAAAAGCCCCAAACAAACAACCAAAAAGAAACCAAGAACACACAACATACCCCTGGAATTGCATTCTGCTTCTCTAAAATCTTACTCATTTTCTCCTGCCATTATCATCATTACTCTCATTCAATCTTCCCTCAGCTCCGCACTTCCACAACCCACACTTGTGTAACATTAATGACATCCAAAGACCATTCCACACTACACAAAACACAGCTGTTATTGTAATTTTTCCCCTGAAGACGCTCAGTTCATATAACCCTTTACTTCAGCTCTTCAATTGTTTTTCTCTTGCTCTAGATTAAGTTTAAAATTTCTCATCCGAGTTCTACGGACATTAATAACTTTCATTTCTATCCACATAACCTAACCACTTATTGTGTCCTTTTCCTTACCCTTTTGTTTCCACAAACACTCGTTTTTGCTGTACTACCCAGGCACCTCTCACACAGGAAATTCCATTACACTTCTGCACTGCTCCCCAGGCGAAGATCATCTACACTCTGGAGGCTCTTTCTTCCTCTCCTCCAGCAGTAAATTACCAGAGCAAAAATTAATCCAAATCCACCAAAATACCTCCTGCAAGACCACAAGCCAAAACACAAATGATGTATGTTGCTTGCCTTTCCTCGCAGACTTGTTTGTTCCCTTTCCCTCATCATAGTCTACATGAAGTTTAAAATAAATACATCTGCACCTGTGAGATGCTGACAAGTTCAGCTGGACAGCAATTAAATGAAGCCCTAGAGCAACACTGGCCTCCAAAATAAGTATGTTTTCTCTTCCTCTTACAGAAGAAAAAATGCATTTATTGGTTTTGCAGTACAACAATATGTGCTGCTGTAATAACACAGTTTTCACCCAATACCTTTCTTTTACTACATATGATTGGAAGGGAAGGAAAGAATGATATCCACTAAAAGATCAACAGAACACAAAGATTAATGATAGGGAGAAAAGGGTACAAAAGGACTAAAATATAATGTAGAAGGGCTAAAATATAGCATCAAAGGGCTCCCCTTCTCTTGAGCTGTTACTTTTAAAAAACTAGTGAAAGCTCTTTCACTTCTCCAGCTGGTACAATGACAATATCCCTACCCTGATGCAATGTGCGGCCACTTCAGAGGGCACAGAGGCATGAAAGACCAGAGAATGACAAAATACTGCTCCTAGGAAAGAAAGGAGATACTTCTTTTCAGAGAGACCATAGCTATTTACTTACTTTTAATCATGACAACAAACGATGATGTGGATGAGGAAACTTTTGAGGAGCAAGGTGAAGGCTGAGAGAGCACCTGTCCCAGGGACTGGCTAAGCATAAACCCAGACCTCCTCCGATGAAACAAAGGAAGCTTTCTGCATCTCAGCTGACTTAATGAAATAATCTTCCAAGCCCAAACCACAGACTTAATACTGCAAGTTCTCAATTTTTTTTAACATAATCTCTCCTCCTCAAACCAGAGGGGTTTGATTTACCGAGTCTACGTCTGAATTCTGTTTTACTGCAAATAAAATGTAACCCTTGCTTCCAGAGTTGCTTTGGTATCTCTCTACTAAATCATGTAAACCAGAGCTTGCTCGTAGCACATCTGAAGGTGAACAGTTTGGGTGACCAAGAATAACCAACCAGGATGTAAATTGCCTTCTTTATATGCTGCCAGGTTTATGAGAGCAAGTCTGTCTGTGCTTGACATTTGCCATAATTACTATTGTAAAACATTTTATATTCCTGTAAATTCAGACTACGACCCCAAAGTGCTTACAAACTAAGATGAGATGCAGAGATAACGAACCAGAAAGGAAGGATTGTAGGAAGAAAGTAGGTATAAGGAGGAAGAAAAGCATCAATGCCAGGGAGAAGATAGTGAGGCTGTTCAAGCTGCCTGGGATGCTGCCTCACCAGCATGGAGTCCTGAACAGTAAAAAACAGAAGAGCAGAAACAAGATGATGCAGGAAACTGCACACTGTAAAACATTATAATCAACTTGCTTCACTAAAATATGAAGCCAGGGGTGAAATTCTAGGTAGCATGATCCCTAAAACACCAGCTGTATTTGTCCACCATGCTGTAAGGAAGCACTTCCACTGAAGTGCAATGAACATTGTCACAATGCTTACGGATGGAAAGTCCAAAATTTTCAGGGGTTTACACTATTTTTACTGTGATTTTGACCAATGGAGCAAGAGGAAGGATTGGAAGATCTAAAACATCTTGACTCTAATCTGTTGCTGAAAAACAGGTGGGAGGGAAAGAAGGAGAAAACCCAGTAAATTACTGCGTATCAATCAGCACTCAAGACCAAAAGCTCCACTTATATGGGGGGATGAGGGGTAAGATTCCAAAACGAAAAATAACAGACTTAAACCATTCTTGCAATTCACTTCTACATACAAGATATAAAGCATGCACTGAATGCAACTTATTTTTGCCAGCTGCTTGGTAAGAAATGAATTATTCAAGAATATGGAGTAACAACAAGCTCCTTTTTGCTAATGTATCTGAAAACATCTTTCTTGAGTTTTCCATGAATTCTTGTATTTCACTTCAGTTACTTTACTTAAAGCAAATGCATATTTTTCGAGAATAAGCATGATCCATGTTCCTCACAGATAATGATCACAAGAAAGCTAATAGTATTTATGACAGTCTTTCTAATGCACATCCAGAAAACCCAGACTACTTGATAGGGATATGTATGCACAATCTTTGCCACTTGACGTACTAAAACCTCTCTTGTTTAACATTTCTTTTTGTTTAATTGGCAAATTTGATTACGATTAATTTTTGCATAGTAAAGCTCATCCAGCCATTTTTAATTTCAAATTGGCTTGCACTCCATCATGAGTAGCTGAATGCTACAAAAACCTTTGACATTGTGACCTCATAAATCTTGGAGAACAGAAGAAATTCTCACAGGAGCAGGGAACTGTTGGTAAGATACTTCTTCCACCGTTGACTGTACTCTGTCAGCTGTAACTACGTGCAAGTGTCCACACTTGCAAATTACACAAAACATGCATCTGAACTACCCTTCCATGAAATTATTTTCTCAGGTAAAATGACAGTCACAGGTAGAAAAGCTGAGAAGAAGAAAATGTTTGAAGTTGACCAAGCATCAGGGTGGTTTTTTTGATGAAACATTCAACCATAATTTAAAAACTTAATAATAATACCAATAAAAAAATAATCTTGATGTACTCCACCACGAAGCTGCAGAGTATAAGCAACACCCTAAGTACAGAAAGGACTTTCATAGCCTTAGACATTCACTACATGAATCTGGAAATAAAATCCCAAACTATTTTGGATTTGAGTGAACTACAGAATTAAATTCCATATTGCTTATACATAAACTGAGGTCATTTAAAAAAACCCACTCACAAGCAAACTAACAAGTGAGAGGCATTTCAGTTACCAAAGGCCTCTTTCAATCTGACATCTAAATATCTGATGTTAGATGGCTGCTGCTATTTACAGACTGATCATAGTAATTTCACTCCTCCGTTGTTCACCAGGACCTCTCATTACATGCACTGTGTGGGTCTAAACCATGTTGGAGGCTACTGGGGACTGTCAAAATTGCAAGAAAAAAAAGAGATTCCATCTTGGAACAAAACAGAATGCTTTAGGGACATCCATGAACATATCACAGCAGTGCTTTGGAATATTGATACTCTACACATGAGGAACAACAGCAAGGACAGGAGAAGTTTAAGCAGCTTGTCAAGTAACACATGAACTCCATATCCATAGCAAATGAAGAAAGATTTTCTGAATTTCAGCTGAATTACAAGATATTCTCTCTCTCTAAAATTTGTGGGCATTTTGGTTTTTGGGGTTTTTTTTCCCCTACTAGTGAAACAAAACAACAGTTGAGTACCTTGAACTTGAGGAAACAATGGTGCTTACTACTAAAGGAGTAGGAATTGCACACTGCAGTAAATGCCTTTCTCTTCCAAACTAAGACAAATTACTGGCACTCCCATCACCCTCAGTGGAGATGAGTGTCAGTCAAATACAGTCAATATGGGTATTCCACTATACCTGCTGAAACAATGTTCTCTCCAAGAAAACACCAGTACCGAACTCAAGTATCGCTATCAGTACCTAACTAAACACGAATGTTAGCATTATGATCAAAAATGTAATTCCACCAACTTTCCCTACTTCTCAGGGATCTAAAATGATGAAGCACTCCTAATGAGCTGGGCAAGAACTATTACATGGATTGGAGCTGCGAAGACCACTGCACAGCAGACGGTCTTCTGATCCACTGCCCACTTTCAACCTCTTTCCTAACCAAGAACAATAAAGTCCTTTTTACCCTGAAGCAAGGGTCTCTCATAGCAAAGTACGTATGAATGTCTGTACACATACATAAGCACTTCCCTCCCAAACATGTCCATTTTTAATTCATTGCCTTAGAAAGCTGTTAAAACCTGCCTTTTACCAGTCTAATGATTCATAAATTCAGCTGTAATACACTCACAGCTCAGATGGACCAGAACACAGGGTGTGCATTCATCCCAGGTCACACCAGTGAAAAGGCAGAACTGCAGCAGCCTGTGCCAGCAGCAGGGCAGTGAAGGAACTGATGGTGCAGCTGCAAGTGAATCCACACAGACAGCCTTTTTTGCATGTGGTGCTCGGTGGTGCCCAGCCTCTGGAATCCTGAATTACACCAAGCCCGACTGAGCCTCTTCTGCAATTCTCATGAGTAACTAGAAATAAGCCTGCAGAAACAAGTTTGCTCCCCCTTAGTAATCAATTTTAGCATTTTTCCTGATGAGTTTGTACAAACTCAAATTCTAGCTTTAAAAGCTGGCAGTTTCCAAACTGACCCAACTCAGTAAATAACTTGGCTCCTACACCTATTCATTTGTAGAACTTGCAGATACCTGCCACACTCTGTACTCTTTGCCAGAGTGAGAGAAAATGGATCAAGCAGTTGCCAGTGGCTTAAACATCCAAGTCTGGGAGGAGGGGAGGCATCCCAAACCTAATTGCTAATAGTCAGTGCCACCTATGGTTGATGTTGCAGAAACAAAGATCCAAATAATAATAATTAAAAAAAAATGTTTGGAACTTTTAACAAGGTTTTACAAATGGCTTCAGAGAACAGATTAAGCAAAAAATAGCTAATAATTTTCATCTATTCTAGATCATTTACCACCACTGCACTAGGTAAGGTACTACTATCAAAACCAGGTCCAAATTCTTTACATGATCTTACAACAAAAACATCTAAAAAACACACTGAAAGTTTTAAGTGCACTTTTCTATTATCTTATCTTACCACACTTGTCTCCTCAAGTAAAATTAATCTCGTTTTTATTAACAGCTCCATTTCAACCATTCAACCTGGCTCTGTTGCTGCAGATGCTTTGTCCAGTGGTCAGGAAAAAGATGCCAGAGAGTATTTCATCAGGCCTTGCAAAATCCTCCCCTGTCACCCCAACAAAGTATCAGCAACACACTTTATTTTCAGGGAAAGTTAACCAACACGATAGACACAATAATTCCCTCCAGAGGTTTCGCAGCAGTCTCAGTTCAGTACACAAGGCCATTAATTACACAACTGCCTTTAGCATTAGCAGGATTCTGGTGCTGACAGCACTGCTCGAGTTAAGGCTGCCTTCAGTATCTGCACAGAAAATCTATTTACTTGAAGTTATGCAACACCTCCACTTCCTCTCTTCTCTACTATGGTAGAGCATGGTAACAGAAAGAAAAAGCGTGGAGATGGGGAACAAGCATTTCACAATCTCAAGCAGGGCACAGCCAGCTTCCAGAAACAGATCTAATCTGGAATTCACCTCTAAAATCTGCCTAAATTGATAATAACACTCAAGCACCAACTCTTACTTAACACTTGATTAAGTATTTCCAGAGGAAAAGCTGCGTAATGCAGTTAGCCAACGCTGGAATCAACTGCATACCTCCAATATAAGCAAGAATTGTTTTTAAAATCCGATTTATTTGGGTAGGGTTGTGTTTGGGTTTTCTTACTCATTTGGTTTCTTCTTCATCACCCCATCCACAATACAGCAGTCTACCCCAGATCAAGTTGTATTCCAAAATTCTCATCAAGATTCTAATGTCATCAGTCATGCTCATTGAGTAAAGCTGGCAGTAAAAGTTTTAATTCGGCAAACATCCTTCAACTTTCCATTAAAAAAAATTAAAAAAAAAGAAAACTAGGAAAAATCACTGGCTACCCAAGTTGATATATTTCATGGCACTAAGAAAATTGAGACAAAATGAAAAATAACACACATCATCAGTCCTCTTTTAACGATGATCTGAAGAGTTTACCTCGTATCTCTAATGATAGAATTGACAAAAACAAAATGAAACAAAACCCCCACAACTCTCAGAACTGGCTCTTCTCAACAGAGGAATTATAAGAAGTCCCAAAGCAGTCAAAGGATTCTTGACTAGTAAAATGTTTTCAAGGACTTGGATTTAATCACATGTCATTTTCTTTTCCTCTGATCATTTATTTAAAGTCATAGGTTGAATTATTTATGAACAAAAGTTAATTGCATTGAAATGCAATAATTCCCTGTATTTATCTAACACCTTTTTCAGAACTCAACCTCCTGTCACTAATTGGTTAAAATCTACAAAAAATGAATACAAAATTTGAGGTAAGAATTAACCATTTCCATAGCATTACTGAAATTCACTTCCAAAACCTGGTTAAATATGGCGAAGTCCCTGGATCCTCCCATCTGCTGTGTAAATTGTGCAACTGTTTTTACCAACTTTTGTTTTTGCTACAACATGTGTTTATGCTAAAAAAAAAAAAAAAAGTAATTCAGGGAGAAGAATAGCTTACTCACAAAATATTTGGTTTGAATGAATAAGTTTTGACTAATTATTTGCCACTAAAGTCATCATATTTGAGTTCAGTCACATCACAGAGACTCCCAAACTGGAGTTCTTCAGAATTTTCTTAGCTGCCTAAGGATCCCAAAGATCAGCAACTTGCATGTATAAGGCTGTATTCACACTCCTTGCAAGGCGTCAAATGTAAGCTCAAGGGTACACTCATATAAATATACCCCACATCCATAAAGTGTTAATCTTAAGTCAGCAAGGCTGTATGACAGAAGTAACTATTACAGTGCATGGCTGCTGCTCAGCACACACCATTTTCCAAGTCCCTCACTTCCTTAAAGCAACTCATTTACTTGTCACCTGCCAGGACAAAGAGTAGAGAGAGGATTTCACAAATACCTCTGTGGCTTGTGTGTGGTGATAACACACCAGGAAAGATGGATTTTCATTTTCTCATCAAGTTATTAGATTAGGTTTACACGCAGATTTAAATGCCCAGGAGGAGTCTGCCACCTGTCCTAAACTTAATTAGTCAGGAATGTCTGCGTGACAAGAGCAGATACTTCAGATGTTTCGGAGTGACCACAAGCAAACATCCAAATAATCACCACCACAATTTCAGTGATGCCAAGAACGAAGCACGACGCACAGCCCTCTGTGAAACAGCCTGAATTTTATTAATGGAGTGCTTCATACTTCCCACACAACTGACATCAGCTGAGCATCTGTAAAACCAGAGAGTCAACTATGTAAAGGCTGCAACTGGGTTAAGGAAACGAAGAGCCCTAGATTTCCCACTAAAATAAGGGTGCATCTTTATGCATTACTAAGGGGGGTGGTGACGGTGGTGTGTATGTGTGTGTATGAGAGATATGAAGACTCAAATCCTGTAAGACTTTTTCTCAGCTTTGTTCTTGTGCTGTTTATCATAGCAGCACATCTAAGATTTGCAGGTTTTTGTATCTTCCCTCACCCCCTCACATAGTCCCCCCCCCCATAGGACCAGCACAGCAGATTGATAACTAGGAAAAAACAACACATTTTCATTTAAAGAGGCAAACACATCCATGTTCAAGTATATTTCACATTTATCATCTTGCTAAAAGCTAAACTAAAACCCCCCTAAAACGTTAATTAGAATTTTATCTGTGTAGGTACGTAGCAACTACTGACACTGATGTGAGTAACTGAATACAATACAGAGAATTCAGTTAATCATCTCCTTACGTTGCCATTGGCACATAAATTTGTCTCATTAGCAGGGGCTACTTAGTTCGCTGTAGTAAACAAAGCTGCCGATACGACAGCCTCACACACTTTTCATTCATTCACATATTTTCCTTTCCTTAGACTTCCAGCATGTGCCACAGAAGAGCCGAATGTTAAACATTCCTGGAGTGTCACAATATGTAATACAATAAAACAGATTACAACCATACCTTTCTTTCACAGCAGTGGTGCCAAGCACAGGTACACTGTAGCAATCAATTTGTTCTGCAGACAGTAAGGCTTTCATAGAATACTAATGCAAAATCTCTTTTCTTTCTCCTTCGACTTGACTCCCCAATGCCTGGGTCCCGACCAATACAAGGAGGAGGGCAGAATGTCTTCTGCTGAGATAACCACAACTACTAATCAAGTATACGTGTACAAGGGCACAGGATTAAACCTCCACCAGGCTTGACTCGGGCACCGAGAGCAGCTCAACACATGCACAGCAAGGTCAGAATTAAACACGCACACACGCACGCGCATCTACTTGAGTGAACTAATTTATCACACTTTACCACTGACGGCTTTTTACCTCAGGGGAGTAAAATTACATCCTGGTGAACTGACGAGGTTCAGACACAACAGCTTCCCACAACAAATCAGATCTCTCGGAGAAGGGAACTGGGCTCAGAGGTGAACGCTCCTCTCCCGGCTCCTCAGAAACTCCGTGCACACCACGCGTGCCTGCGTGTTTGTGAATGTGTCTGTGTGTGTCTGTGTGTAGGTGTGCACACACGTGTGCGACACACGGCACCAGGCATTGGCTAAGGCAGAACCACAGCGGCAAAGTTCAAAACCAGGCACTAACTCCCCTTCGAGAGAGTTCTCTTTCTGATTGTGTTTATCTTTACCTCTTAACATAATCAATCTATCAAGTCTAATTACTCCAGAAGAAAGCATTTTATTATTGTCTAACATAGCAAATGTCAAACAAGCTGTTCATTTACCTTGAAGTTTATTAGCATAGAAATGCAACATGAAGATGCTCTCAAAACATTGTCACTTGTATTCACAACATTTTCGAAAATGCACTTAGCAGGTTTTTATTGCCTGGCATAGTTGGATACTGTTTTAGTTCTTAAAATAGGCAGGGCATTATCTTAACTGTATCGCCCTTGAGCTGATATAAGACTTTCCTTTAAACATCCAATTTATGTTTAACTTTTCTCTTTGCTTCTCTTTAAATGAAGACTTTTCCCACATTCCAGTCAGCTGTACATATGTGGATACACATGTTTTCATAAAGGTTCATATATGTGCCTTTCAAGGAGTGAAAAGTGAAACACTGAAACTTCAAAGCAGGGATTTTTTTTTCCCCCTTAAGTTCTGCCCTGTCATGCATCCTTCCTGGCATTTTCCTTCCAGTACAGGCAGATGAACATTTTACCAAAAACATCAAGATGAACCCTACAAATTAACCATCGGTGGGGTTTTAACAACACTGCTTCTGCATGTGATCTGTATTGAGAAGAAAACACTGCACAAATGCTCCCCTAAATAACCCCCAAAATAATGCCTGGCACTTCACCTAGGACAAATTAACAAAATATTTTTGAAATATCAGTGGCTTCACAGAGACACCAGCAAAAAGCAGCGTTAATCAATACTGATGAGTTTGTCCTTGACATACTGACCGTGTCATCGGGCTATTGTCATGTGATATCATGTCATTTCCCCACCTGGCTCATGACCTTGTCCTTTAAATGACCCAAAGCTTCCCTCAAGTAGCAGGAGTCCCCTCCCCGCTGCCTCAGCAAGGTCGAACGGGTCAGCGTGTCCTCATCTATAATCCACCACCATTTGTCAGCAGGGAGGCTGGAGGAGGCAGGCTTGCTACAAGGGGAGAATGCCCAATTAGGCAGCTGTCACACAAAGCATAGGCTGCAAAATTATCCCCTGTCAAAAGAAAGAGCAGCTGCGGGTGCCAATTACAGCAACCTTTCAACCCTTTAGGTACTGGAAACTACACAGAAGTAAATGAAGTACAATTAGTGATAACAAATCGATGAATTAGGACAGTAAATTAGAAATTACTAGCAGGTGAGCTTAGGTCTCCCATAATATTAAGGGCACAGCACACCCCAGGCAAGGGCAGGAATATACAGATTTCACAGAGCACATCAGTTTTGTCTTATCCGTGTCTTCCTTGTGTGGAGCCTGTTTCCCTCTGCTGTTTTCTTCTCACAAGCCAGACAGAGCAGGGAAAGGAAAAAAAAAGGCAACCCAAAGAGGAAAGAAGTTGTAGCACCCGATCTTCCCTCTTTATCCTGGCAAATGCAGTTTCCTCCTTTCTCAGGAGGTCCTCAGAGCCAGCACAATCTCTTTCTAGTAAGCACACTCCATCTGACATTTGCTGCGCCTCAAGTTCCAGCTGAACAACGTTTACCCAGAAAAAAAAATGAACCAAGAACAAAAACAACCAGAAAAAATAAACCCCCTAGTAAATCTTATGTCAGTTACTCCTGAAGCACTTAAATCTGAGTTAAGTGCTAGACTTTTGATGGCAGGGGAAGACTAATTTCTCTACATTTCAGTTCTCACACAAATCATGCAGTGGCATCTCTGAGCATACACAGAGCCTAAAGTTTGCAAGCAAAGTTTCTACTCCGTGATTTTTTTTGCCTTTTTCCCCTTAGTGAAAATCTCACAAGTGTTTTTCTGCCCTCACTATTTTATTAAGCAGACAGCCTGGAAAGTTACTGTGTGCTGGCACCAAAAGGCAGGTCCTACAGACCACAGTAAATCCAGCTTCTCCTCTGGTGCATCAGGTCAACCCTTTTAACAGGAGAGGGCTATCCATGGATACCTGGGGCTCTGCATGCCCAAGTCACCTTACTAGCCCCTGGCATTTACAGAATAAGAAGCCTAGAAAACAGAATAAGGAAAAGAAAAATGGGAGGATAGGATTAAAAGTATGAATAATTAACATACAGCCACATCAAACCATGGTTGAGACAGTGGTACCAACACGTTTGTATTCAGGTGCTTTGAATCAAAGTGACAATCAAATTAAAAGAACAAAATTCAAATTCCAAGATGCCACCTCCTCCCAGCCAGCTCACAGTCATTTCAAACTAAGTGAAGTTGCCATTTCTTGTCAATTCTCTCCTTTCATTTCTCATTCCCTAATCCCAAATCCACCTTTAATATGTTCTTATGCCTTGCAACCACATTGAGTACTGAGGACAGGAGTCCAGATTCCTCCCAGAAGTAGCTCTGAATAATACCTGTATACTTGCACTGTAATTCATACATGTACTCACACATGCATACATATTTATGCTAATACATTCATCAAAATATGAGATGGAGCAGAAACTAAGCCACTGATCTCCAACAAGCAATTTCCTATAGCTATCTCTTGATCTCTAGCCAGTGAGTATTCCATTGCTTAATAAAAAAAAAAAATCTTGCTGTGGTAACTCTGATAAGAGACAGGATAACAGAACACTAACTATAAATAGATGTAAAAATGCTCATTTAACAGCAGTTGCAATAATGCTCATCAAATTTGACATTTTCTTTTGAGTAGCATATGGAAAATGTAGAGTACTGAAAGAGTTAATGTGTTTAGAATTCAGTTTCCATCATACTTGGGTGACTATCTCTTTAAATAATTTAAATCCTCTCCATCAACTACAAAGCTGTTTTGAAGCCATTTAGCTTTGTTCTTTACATGTGTTCTAATTAAGAAATGACCTTGTCATCACACACACCAGAAATCCTGGATTATTTCCTGCAGCAAAAATCTACGAAGCCAAAAAAAAAAAAAAAAAAAAAAAAAAAAAAAAAACAAAAAAAAAAAAAAAAAAAAAAAGACAAAAAGAAAAAAAGAAAAAAAAATATATACACTTCTTCCTTTAGTGAGGAACTGAGGAAGTTGTTGGTTGGCTGAATGCTGAAGCAGTTTCACCGCATAATTTCTGTGTGTGTGTGTTTTGTTGAATGTCACAGGGCGGGTTAGTGTGACCTTGAGCTGCATCAGCAGCACAGCAAGGGTCGAGATGCCTGCAGGCGCCCTTGTACTGGATTTGCAAGACAAAAACCTTCAAACTGGCTGAAGGACATCTTAAATCTCTTCAAAGGTTTTCCCGAACTAATCTGGGCTGCTCTTAGCCGGATCTGTGCCAGTGTGAGAGGCAAAATTAAAAACAAGGTCTTTGACAGGATGTTGTCTCCTCTTAACCCTTCCCTTGCGGGAGGCAGCATCGCGGCCGCGCTGGAGGGACCGAGGGAGGCTCAACCCGCAGCAATTCTTTCATAACCAAATTATGTAAGGCACCATTTACTCGGAGCGGGGCTCTTCCTCCCGCCGAGCACCCAGACGGCTCCCCCGCACCGCCAGCCCATCCCTCGCTTCCCCCGCCGCTGGAAATGCCATTTTTCCGGCGCTCTGCGGGGACAGACCCGGCTCGCAGGATGCACAGAGGAGCTCCGTGCCTCCGCTCCCTCCACACATATCCCGGGTGAAGATGCTCTTTCCAAGTGGAAGCAGCAGCACCCATCACGGCATGCTGTGCATGTTAAGGCCAGGCAGGTGAGGAGGAGGGGGGTCAGGAACACGCAGGCCACACAACGCAGAGGGCTGCTGTGGCAGGCATCACACATGTTTTATGAGAAGAAATTAAAAAGTGACCACTTCTCATCCTAACCTGTGATTTCCTTCCCAGTCATCCCGAGCCAAGCAGGAAGCAGAGCGGAGGATATTAACATGCCACGGGCTTACCAAGAGTTGGAGAGCATGACTGTACACACAGGGGAAACAAAACCAAATAAACCGGCTGCCCGGGCTGCCTGTGACTGCTCATCATCTCACAAGTGACACAGAGGCAGAGATAACCTCTAGGAAGGGCCCTAGGAACACATGGTTACTCTATGAAACCACAAGTTTACCCAATGGATTTAGCAGCTTTATTCAAACACAACTATCGGCACATCGAAGGGATGGGCACTTCCTTCAGAAGTGTATTTGCACATAGAATCGCCAACTCCACCTCCAGTAAAATTTTGCCAAGTAGGAGTATGCTTAGTTAGAAAGCAACATGGATCCCCCACATCTGAACGTGGAGAAAAAGGCTTCACCACCTTCTCCCCGTCTGTTTTAGTGGTGGTATGTTATTGGTCAGATTAAACTGTCAATTTCTACAAGGGAAAAAAAATAAATACAAATGGGTTAAAATAACCTCAAAGCTTAATCAAAAGGAGCCAGCATCACACTTCAGAACTATCTTTTACTGTTTCTAGGATATCCACCAGGCAAGTCCTTGAGAAGAAAAGGAAGGAGTCACTCGTACCAGCAGAGGGTGTTGTGATTCTTCTCTGCTTGAGCACGGAAGGCTCCGTTTAGTCTGGTTTTGTACAGTCATTTTCTAAGCACTATCGTCTGTTACACGGTAACAAAACACGTTTAAGTTTACTGAAGAAGGACACAGCTTTGGCAGTTATGTCACAACTGCTATAACACTACCTTTTCACCTACCACTAAAATGGATTCGCTCCCTCACTTCCAAGAACCACAGCTCTTCTCACAAAGCACCCTCCTTGTTAGAAGGCTTTAACAATTTCAAGCATTAGTTTTCAGTAACATCGGTGACGGTGCCTTCTGCATCAGCAGAGGAGGAACTTGCACCATATAGATGCTTTTCCACAGGCCTAGGGTTTCCAAGGCATTAGTTGCACCTGGACAGAAGGCCACAGTGTTCCTACAGCACCTGCTTGTCAGGAGAACCCCCCTGATCACCCAGAGCAGTTTCAGGGACTGTTCTGCCCCGGAGGCCCTGGCATCTCTGCTCTGCAGCCCCAGGGAAGCAGGAGGCTGGACGTGGCACACACCAAAAGGTGTTCTTTTTGCAGCCTTTCAATGACAGGATGTCATCCAGGCAGCCAGCTGTGGGGGCTTTAAAAAAAAAAAGAAAAAAAGCAAATAAAGTTTAGCCACTTAGCCTATTACACAATTATTGCACTGCTGGGTCCTGTGCTGTGCTTCCTAGGAAACTTTCCAGTTTACCCCAATTACCAGGAAGAGGGATTAGAAGAGACCAGTAGAAGTATTTCCCATGTTGCACGTTAGCCTAGCAGAAAACACTAAAACGAATTTTCATGGTATGACCATGCAACATCCGCGATTTCTTAAGTTTCTCCAACGTGTAACAAGACAAAAATATATTACGGATTTTCCAAACACCAAGTGTTGTGAAAACTCCCAAAACAAAAACAAAGAACTCCTGTTGCAATGTTCCAGCTGAGCAGGGTGACTCAAAGACGCAACAAAAGCTTTCAAGCCACACAGTCGTTGCTGCCAAGTATGGAACACGTTGTGTGGCCCTGCCAAAACTAGAAGCCAAAAGCCAAAAATACAAATTAGCAGCTTTCTTCCAGGGCCACAACAGTTCAGTAAAAACTTTCCAAATCAGGCTGTCCCTAGGAGGCTCAGACGGAAGCGGTGAGTGCAGTTACACAGCACCTGGCCACGACTCCAAGCCTACAGCAGCTCCCGGCACACCCATCCACCCAAAGCACAGCCACTGTGACAATGTCACATCTGTGCAGCTGGACAGTCACTCATTTCTACCCCTCCCATCAAAGGGGTCTTTGTGGCTACAACTTCTCACGGATGGCAAGCTGCAGAGGGTAAGGCTGTTCCCTGCCTGTTCCTACCATGGGCATACTCACACCAGCACACACAAGCCCTATCTATAAAGGGCAGGATGAGCATTTTACAGACCACCCAAATACAGGCTGCCTGCTCAGTCTTAATTCTGCCACCTTCTAACTGTTGATTCTGAATACACAACATTCATATTCTTTAAACCTAAGACTTATTTTGTACACAGTGTACCTCAGGGCTGCAGAAAAAAAGAAGGGGTAAAAATAGCAGAAGTTAACATAACATCTTCTCTTTCCACTTGGATGCCATTATTAAATCAAAAAATATCTGCTAAGGATGCTACTGACAAAAACATTCTCTTGGGACCATACATCCCATTGGCATTAGCAGAAAAAGTTGAAAAATCATGTTGTGACTGACCATGTTTCCCAACATTTCTGGCCTAACTTCCCAGCAGCACCCAAAGCAGCCCTTGGTCTGGCAGAAAAATGAAAATTAATACTACTACAAAATTTTAGATGTATCTACTTTGTAAGAAGCCTTATCAGTAGTGCATTAGTTTAAAGTATGCTTGACATAGCTGGCCTTCTTATACTAGTATGCAATAAACAACTTATACTAGTATAAAATAAATTAATATTATAACTACTACTTGACAGTAACAGGTAAGGGCAAGAAGTACTGAATAATGTAGATTAAAGTGATCAAACACTGTGATCCTTTCCATATTCTCCATATGGAGAACATCTAGAAGAGGGCCACAAGGATGGTGACGGGTGTGAAGGAGAAGCTGTATGGGGAGTGTCTGAGAGCACTTAGTCTGTTCAGCCTGGAGGAGACTGAGGGGAGACCTCATGTGGTCTTCAACATCCTCATGAGAGGAAGAGGAGAGGCAGAGACTGATCTCTGCTCTGTGGTGAACAGTGACAGGACCCAGGGGAATGGCATGAAACTGTATTGGTGAGGTTTAGGCTGGATATTAGAAAAATATTTTTCACCCAGAGGGTGGTTGGGCACTGGAACAGGTTCCCCAGGGAAGTGGTCACAGCACCAAGCCTGAGAGCGCCCAAGAAGCTTTTGGATAACACTCTCAGGCACATATAGAGCTGCATCCAGCTCTGGGGTCCCAGCACAGGAAGGACAGGGACCTG
>VWZT01007780.1:945940-972205 GCA_013397055.1 Pachycephala philippinensis
CTGTGAAAAGTTCTCCTTGCTCATGGCAGGGGGGTGTAATGAGATGATCTTTAAGGTCCCTTCCAGCCCAGGCCACCCTACGATTCTGTGGTACAAACAAAATAACCTTATTCTGCTGAGATGTCAAGTAACACCCAGGCATCTTCCACAACTTGCTAGTAAAGCTCGATGTTTAATTTAGGTCTCCCAACAACTCTCAAATTCTCACTGCAGCAATCTTCTGCAGATGTTTTGTCAAAAACAGTAACTTCCAAATCTGGCACACCTTTCCAAAAAGTGCATCTCAAAAAAACAAGGCTGACAACCTGCCCAGATAGCACCATTCATTTTGGGGGCTTCATTTCCTGCTTGAAGCATCTCAGATACCAACTTAAGGACATTATCAATACTTCATACTACGTACACCCACAAATACATTTTATTCTAATATTTAACTCATGTCCTGATCATGAATTACGTGAGCATTTGCAGAAGAATAAGGACTGTATCTGTGTTTAAGACTGTATTTTGCTGAATCAGGACCCTGAACCTTAATGCAGGTTTTTCTCATTGCTGTGCCAGTTTATTTTATTCAGTACAAAGCCACCAACAACCTTTGAGTTCTTCTGCTCAAGGTCATTTTTAACATTCACAAGCACAGCTTTTTGGCTGTCTGCAGAGCATAGAATTTTTTTTAAAGTGCATCTCAGAGCAAAGCGATGTCTGGAAACATCTTTAAATAGTGAAAAACACCCTTTAAAGTTGCTTTAATCAGTTGCCTGTTAATAATTCTACTTGGCTACCTTTAATACCATAGGCTCTAATTTCGTCTCCATCTCTGCACCCACCCATATCTGGGAGGTGTAAACATGATATAAAATCAGTTTCAACTTCTGCAATCTCAACGTCTAAGCTACACCTCCCACTCTTAGCCTTTGAAGGCATCCAGTACAGAATCAGGTCCTTGAGCTCCTTCCCCTGTTCTGCCAGACACAACATTTTCTAAATTTGCACTTAAAAGGGGGGTAGGGTGGGGAGCTACCTACATCCAACAATAATTTGCAATACTAAAAAAAAAAATCCAGAAGTTTGTTTATATTATGTTTTATAAACTTAAACACAGTTCCCTATTCCTCAGTCATCTTCTTTCATCACCCCAACTAACCTCCTTAAGCTTCTGTATCACTTCTTTCTTCTTATAATTAAGGATGTGGGATTGAAGGGGATAATATAAGGAAGCACTTATTTTATTTACACTTCTCATTGTGCTGTGTTAAATATTATTAGTATTTTGTCAGCACCTGACTGATAAAGAAATATCACAAGCCTAGGAAGTGAAGACAACAGTATGTTTTGGGGTTCTTTGTGGTTTTTTTAAACAAATATATCAGTCTCTGCATCATCACTGAAACGCTACTTTGCCAATGTTCACCTTCAAATACTCTTGTTTAAATACTCTTATTTTGTCTGTGCAAATCTCAGTACAAAGCAAGAAGCAGCGTACTGATTACAGAAAATACAGCTAGCCATGAAAATTGAAAAGATGGAAGTGTCTGGCAGGCAGGCATGTGTTGTACACACGTTTTGTAGACACTGTACTTCCACATGTGTACATCTATGTTAGACACGCACACTTCATCCTGGTACCCCAGGCCACTGAGAAGAGAGCTACGAAGCTGACAACCAGATAAGCCCAAGAGAAGAGTGAATTACACTTGCAGGGTTCCAGCAATCATCACACTGTAATACTGTGTCTGTGTGTCCAACAAAACAGCTGAAGCCAACAGCAGTCAGCAGCGATTCCTGGTTAAGTGTATTTGCGTACTCACTTGCCAACAGCACTTCCTTCTCCAAAACAGGCTTTATTAATTCCCAGGTCGTGCAGTGGCTCAAACTCTCTTGCTCTCCAGCTAGCAAGGGTGGCAGAAACCCGCCCATTGCAAGTGTTCTCTTGCTATTTTGTTATTTCACTTTACAACAGTCTCAATTTAGAATTACAAGAGTTTTGTGCTATGCTCAAGCCAGAGATTCCCACTTTACTGCACGCATCTAAACTTGTAACATATTAGGCTCTCTTTTTATTTTTTAGCCTTAAAAATCCAATTGGTTATGAATCTCTAATACCTTTACAAGTTTCAGGACTCTTGACTATTTCTTAGCATAGAACTCAAAAGTGGTATCAAATCTCACATTAAAGTTAACAGAAACTTTAGTAGAAGAAAGTGAGATTTATCCTGTTCCTAGTCAAGCCATAAGTTTAAGTAAGGACCACTTCCTCATTTACTTAAAAACCAGTAGTGCTTTAAAATAAATAATAACAGAAATAACAAAAAGTAATGGAAAGAAAGTTCCTAGGCAATTATCCTCTACTGCTTTCCTCCCTTTCTCAGAAACACTAGATAGATTCTTTTAGAAACAAAGCCTTTGATCTGTCTTGTAGCAAACATAACCCCTCAGCCCAAACACAATGCCTCTATAAAATGAATACACAACAGCTCCATACTCTCAGCAATTTTTTGAACTACAGCAGGTTTTGCCAAACTACTGGCTTAGGAAAATACAGAGCGCACTAAAATTGTTCTGCTTTTTCAGAAGACACATTAGGTTTCTATTTAGTGCATACCACAAAACATAAGTCCAGTTTCTCAAGGTGTGCAATGGTCCATTCAAGTTTGTCTAATTCTTAGTATTTTGGCAATAGAACAATTGTTACCACCACCACCTCCAGGCTGGCTGATTTAAAGAATCAGAAATATGAAGCTTTCACAACTTTTTTAAATGCACCCAGAGATTTCAAAACATTTACAAAACCCCTGTCACTTTTCAATTATTTTCATTTACGGATGACTAACAGTATGTCTGTGCCAAACACAGACATAAAACGCATTCTTCAAGAGGCATGAATCTACATAAAAACACAGATTTGCCAAATTACAATACTGTGAGAACAACTATTTCCCTCAAACAAAAACAAAAAGCAACTTAAAATTAATTTGTCAACTTTCCAAACTTTCACTAACATCACAAAAATGGTTTGAGTTATTAGAAGTGTACATAATCATAAAAAACAACATTATTCCATTGTTTCACCTTTCCTACTGTACAAGTGAACCACTACTGAGAAACCACGGATAAGCAGAAATGCAGCATTGGGAGAAGGCAAAGTGAGTACTAACTTCAAAAAGATAAAGAAGATGGAATGTGACTACTCTAAATATAACTTACATCATTTATAAAATAGTTGTATAGATAAATATCAGATGTCCTCCTACAGGCTGTCTTAACTTTCTGTGGTTAATGGATCAGCCATAATAGGGAGAGAATTGACGCCAACACTCTAAACCTTTCCTCCTTGCTATGTTTATGTGCTAGTACTAACAAGAATCAAAGCATCAACAACAAAGTACTGTCCACAGAAAAAATAAAAGGACCCAGTTTATTTGCTCACAAGAGCAAAATAAACATTATAGTACTCTCAAAAGCATAAGATGATCAACAAAAACAACTGGACATAGAGTTCACCTACACAGATGGCTCTGTGTTGTGTATCTCCACATCACCCAAAGGCTCTCCCATGCTCATGAGGCAGCCTTCTCCTCTCATCTGTCACACTGACATTTGGAATTTAAAGAACAGAAGAAAAATGTATATGGGAAGAACTGCACAGAAAATTTCCTTCCCTTAATTCTCTTCTTATGTACAAGGTTTTCCACAGCAGGAGCAATTTGGCTGTGGAATATTCATGCTCACTACCACCTGACTTCAAGGTTCATTTCTCTGTGAAAGAGTCTCCAAAGGATAATAAAGTAAAAGCCTGAACACTTGCAAGAAGCATGTAATAATGCAGAGAAGCAGTAAAGATCACTCCTGCCCTAAGCAAAGGGAATAAATAGATAATAGTGGAAAAGAAACTACTAAGATCTTCCAAAAGCCTGCTGCTTAAGAACACAGGAAGAACCTGGTCTTTCAACGTAACAACCATCAACATCTAATGTACATCTTTCAAGGCAAGCTCAAGTCATAATATAAATTCACATAAACCTTTCTTTTTTTTGCGATCCAAACCAGAATGCCTGAGCTGCAGCCTGCTGGCCAGATCCAACCCACTGCAACAATTCATCTGGCCAGCTGCCCACTCCTTGCTGTCCTCCCCAATGGCTAATTAGATATAGGAAGGAAGCAGGCAAGGGCTCGGGGAATTACCCTCACATCTGATTTCCCATCGCTATGTTTCATAAGGACCTGCAGCCTCTGCTCTATCAAAAAACAGGGCGGAAATTACCACGTGCAGTGATGGTGCTCGTGTAACTCCATATGCCTGTTAATAAATATGAATTTTGCTCCATGTCTGCTAGCACTACCAGCCCTGTGCCAGCACAGCTGTGGGTTGCCCATACATTTCTGTTACATCCTACACCACAGTTATCCACACCTCTACACACACTCATCTGCAGTCCGGACCCTGTGCCACCAATGCAGCTCCCTGCAAAAGCTGCACACTAGTTCTCCAAACCAACAGGTTTCACACCAATCCAGGCACAAAATGTCTTGAACTGGGGTGAGTTTCTCCCAAAACAGGCCCAGTTCACGGAGGAAGGCTCTCCGTGCTCCCTGAGTAACATCTAGTTGAGAGTGACTGCTAGCTGCCACCACAACTCCATCAGGGCATGCATACTAATGCTCCTGGACTGCTGCCATATCATCCATATATGCTTTATTACAGCTCATCTCCTTAATGTGCAAGACATTTATCTTTGATTCTTTCAAAATGAGAAAGAAAAAAAAATCCTGATACTGTAGAACTTGTTTTAGTACTGTTCAGGCCATTTAAACTGGGTCACTGTAAGCTCTTCAAGCAGATGTTTCTTTGTCACCACATACAAGTAACAGCACCAAGTTATTTTTTGCCTTATTAACAAACTTTTCTGAATTGTAAGGTCTAGAATTCTTAATAACCATCAGGTAAGCTTCTAGCCACAGTTTTTCCATTTATCAGCAGGAAGTTTCAACACTAAAAATACAGAAAGAGCAGGTTTATCACATGAATCAACCTACCAGCCTCAACACTAGCCAGTCATGAGGGGGGGACAACAGATGGGTGGTGGGACAAACACAAACCTTGCAAAACTGAGTCCACAAATTCAAAGGAAGATCAATGACCATGACTGACACAGAAAAATACGTAGATCACGAAGACACCAACCAACCATCCTCAGAGATATGAAGCTCTTCCCATTCCTTAGGCACGGAGTGAGATCAAGGAATGCAACTGAGAAACAGCATCATTTCAACAGCAATGAAGGCTCACTGATACTTGCTTTTGGAACAAAGGTACTGGACTAGATTGTGTTATTTTAAAATAGTGAAACTCTTTCCCAATATGGTTTTATTTCAAGGATGAGTCATACGACATGTCCTGCAAAACCATGACCTGTCCTAGAAACCTGAGAATTAGTGGTGTGGAAAAAGAAGAAAACAAATAAAACCAACACAGTTGAAATGCATGCTTCAATTAACTGGACCAATCATTCATGAAAATTTACCAACCCACATGAAAACAGGATTTGCTAGTTTTTCATAATGATAAAGAACCTTCTCTGTTCCAGTTTGTTGCCAAAAAATGTATAGCACAAAACATCCCCACACTCTCTTTAAAAAAAATTTAGAAGTTTAACAAGCAATGATTACAACTTGCTGAACTCATTAATGTCCCTGTAAAAGATTTTACTTTATTTGTCAGTCAGATGCAAGACATCTAACTCTAGTTCTGTGGATGTAAACAAAATCACTGAGTAGACACTCTTCTACTCTCAAAAACAGGATTCATTTAAGAAAGTGTTCTTGGCAGTTGTTCCCTTGAGAGGGAAGCTATGCCAGATGATGAAGCTGCTTCCCATGGAGGCTGGCAGGTAAGAGGTGAGCCCTGGGATCTGCTGATCCCCCCTCCAGAGCATCCACTAGTACAGCTGAGCACCTGGGCTGCTCCTTTCTCTCCTAACAGTCAAAGAGAACAGCAGAAACCAAACTGTGGAGTTACAGTTCTCCATCCAGTTTTGTCTCACTTAACAAAACTTTTGCAATAGGCATGCATAGTTGCAAAACCCCCAAAGAAACTCATAACTTTTGCCATGCCAAACTTGGCTTTTCATCACCAAATTTTTCTTTTTTTTCCCCCAAGTTTACAGAAAAACTTACTCGAGGAGAAGGTAAGAGAGGGAGTATATTTTAAATAATCGACACTAAATTAAAAAAAACAAAAGCGGATGGATACAGCTTTTGAGGGCAAAAGTTCTCCTTTATGGTCTAAAGAAGGATATGGCAACAAAACACAAAAAAGGTGATACGTGACCTCAGACATTTGTAATGAAGAGGTTAAAGGACCCGTGTTGATTTCTCACCAAGAAGGAAGACATTCTGAAATGATGGATTTTCAAAGTACTGACTGAAAACAGATTAAATAGATCATTCCTGCAGAAGTATTTAATGCTAAGGTGGTAGAATGAATTACTGCAGGTGGTGACTGAAACAGAGCATTTATAGAAGTTCAAGAAAGACCAAAATTAGTTTCCAAGTTAATGATGGAGCAGCAGCTTCAAATACAGTCACTTCGCTTTTTGTTCATGCAAGGTAAATCTTATTATTACATGCCATCATTTTAGTGCACCTTCTAGGTCTTTAATATTGTACACCATTTGCCATTTTTAATAAAGTAGGTTGTACGTCCATTTCATTAAGATGTAACAGTGATTAATCTCAAGTAGGAAACACTGACACCATACCAAACGTGCAGCACTCATACATGGATCAGACCAGCCTTCCCAAAAATCATATTTTATATGGTCTCAGGCCACCCCAGACCTCAGATATGAGTGAAAGGCATTCTGAAAAGGATGAGCCCTGGTACTACAGCTCCTCCAAGCTGAATCCCACATACCCAGCCACGTCTGACATCTTTCCCACCTCATTTTCCCTCCCTCTGTTACACAAGAGGAATCCTTACACAGTCCAAGGCTGTGAGACTATTTCAGCATTAATCTGTGCCTGCAAGACAACATGAACACAGACATCCAGGGCTATGCTGAGCTTGGGCACTGTCAGAAGTTTGTCCTAAACTCTCAAAACATTTGATGTTGCTTCTATCATTTTCAAGACCTGACTGAAGAATAAATCTCTTTGAATATGCTTTGAAAGAGATGCAGAGGATATACAGCAAAGTAAACACTGCTTAGGGATAAAGCATAAATAAAGAAAAAAAAATTTAAAAAGAAACAAAAAACCCAACAAAAAGCACCCAGCCCAGATTTAAAAGAAAAAAAGGCAAGGATTCAGAAAAAAACCCAAAAAACCCCAACCCAGACAAAAAACATTAAGAGAGCACATCATCCCAAACAAATGAAATAAGCAATAACAAAATGAAAAGCAGAGAGATTAAGAACTAAAAAAGTAAATCAGATTTAAGCCAGATACTTTTGGTCAGCCATGTTACATTATTTCCTACATTTCAATCAGCACGCACACACTCACCCAAATAAACTGTATCTTAATCCACATCAGCTTGGTTTTGCTACTCAGCTCCAGATGACACCCTTGTCCTTCCCAGAACTGAGAGACTTTGTCAGGGTTTGGTTATACAGCCTGGCTCATCACTCTGTGCACTTTTTGGATCAACAGAGGCACCTTCTCTCAAACCTCTCCAACCTCCCTGGCAGCATCTTCTTCGAACCCTTCTAAGTCAGTGCCTGGGTTGCTCACAGCCCCAGTACAAGAGCAATTCCTCAGTGGCTGAAGGTCAGAAAACACACATGAGGATGGGGGGAAGACCTGTGGAGGGCACGGGAGCAGGAAACAGGGCAAAAATACTGGAAGAATAAAAGGAGGGAAAAAAGAAAGTGGTGTTTCCAAATATGAAGTGTCAATCAGGAAAAAAAAAAAGTGAGAACCACCTCCTTTAAAATATAACTTTAGGCTTTAAAATACATTAAAGGTGAAGAATCAGCCTTACTAGTCAATTAGCTGTAGCTTTGCTGGGTATGAATTCAGCTGCTGGTATTGCCTGAGCTTTCTCCGCCCCCACTCTCCTCCCCCCAATCACTGTTTCATTGTGAAAGAATTTAATTATTATTTTCATTACCAGATGCATACATTATAAAATGAGCCTGCACAGAGACAATGAGCACTTTAAGAAAATAGGTGTAATAATGAGAATGATATGTTTACATTTTTCTGCAATAAAAATGAAGACATCCTCAACAAGGTTACTTTTTAAAATATACTTGAATAAAATAATTCATAATAGTCATAACAATAAATGTGATACTCCTCCTTTTCTTAAAAAAGGATTAGTCCAGTGCCTTGAATTTTAAAACAACTTAAAATCAAATTAAACAGGAGTTATTAACTTTTCTATCAAAAACTTCCAGGAAAATTTAACTTGAACACATTTCACAATGATGGAATATTAAAGTTTTTTCTGTTTTGTTCTTGAAAAAAATAATAAAAAAAAATCTGTTCCAGAGACATGAATTATACTGCATACTCAGGGAAAGAATACTGCAGCCACCATATAATATGCTGGTATTCCAAATACACCACCAAAAAATTCAAGAAAAAAAAAAATAGAGTTTTCAGATGAAATACAGGTACATATATTTATTTATTTAGGAGTTTTGCAGAATAAACAAAAATCTCAAAGCCATGGAGCACTAAAAACACATTTGTATGGATATAATACAGAAACAACACAATGGTACCATCTGCATATTACTTACAGTCCAAAATTACCGACTTAGTCACAACAAAACCTGAGTTCTTGTGCTTTATGTGACCCTATTTAACAACACAGGGCCACACTCCAATTTCACCCAGGAACCAGGTTCAATAAATCATTTGCTGCTCATGGCCCACCAAGCACGCGCCGGGTGATTTAGAGGTAAGCACCAGGGCTGTCACCAGCACAGACCCCCTGCTCCCAGTAACAGTGTCCCTGTGGAGCTCCCCGTGTGACCACCTGTCACATCCACACACGCTCACCTGTAAATCAGTCACTGCCACGGGGGGACACCCAACAATCCACTATTTCCAGCCCTTGGAAGGCTCCCCCTGCTCCAGAGCTGGGGGAACTGTCCCTGTGCACTCGTGTCTCGCCAGGGCTGTGCCTCATGGCCGGGATCTACCCCTGGTGTCCGTGGGCACCGACACCAGAGGAGCACAGAGTCACGACGGGCTGGCTCCTGCTGCCCACACAGAGGTGGCACAAGGGCGATGCCCTCGCAATGCCTCAGCATGAATCGTTGGCCCTACCTGGGCAGACCTCTGGAGGCCCTGGAATGCCAACTTCCATTTTGGAAAGGTGTTGAGTCTTTACTCAAGTAGGATGGAGGGCATCTGACACCTAACCACAAGCCATAATAACAGAGTGCCCTTGTCTTCCCATTCTCAGATGTGGACGCCAAGCCAGGATTCACTTGACCAAATGAAGATGTTTACAGTGTAGGTGTCTGTATCTGAACAGGTCATGTTGGTCTCCCTTCACAGCCAGGCTCTTTGACTGAACTCCTCCTACAGAACATGTCAAAAGGAGGTCAAATGAATCACATCCAACAAGTGCCTGCTTCTGCCCCCCACCTGACAGGAGTTCTCCAGGATTCCTACTTCTCTCTGCTGGATACATTTAGGATCTTCCCTCCACTTCCACTCAAGAGTTAGACCTTAATAACACAGGTGAGATAAATCCCACACTGTCCTAGCACCAGCTTCATCCTCCTGGTTTAAAAATGAATAACAAAGCACTGATTGTGTAAGCTCCCAGCATCTCCCACTCAATCCAGTGGGTGCCTGCTCCCAGGTAACACCAGTCCTTCACGTAACTGCTTTTAGTTACATGACACCAATTAGTGTGTTTATTTCAACATTATTTGTCAGCTTGCACTTACTCTGTCAGTACTTTTCCTCTCAGATGTCACAAGAATTGCCTGACTCTGGGTAGTAACTGTTCTCATTAGCACAGAAACTTCCTCTCTTTGTTGACAGTCCTCAAAAAAGACTTACCAAAAGATCTCTCTTCAGGTATGACCTATATATTTTCTTCTACTTTATTTCCTTAAGTTCTTGATTTCTTAATCCTTTTTTCTTTTGTTCTACTCTTAAAAATTATCCAGTATCTGCTGAAACCTGTGAATATTCATTTGACTTTGAAACAAGCCACTGGCTCAGGTTAATCACCTCCATTATCTCTTATTTTTGCTTGTAGAGTCCTCATTTTTATTAGATAGACAAGAACTAAAGCAATGAATATTCTCAAGTTCCCCAATTCTACTTCTGATTTATTTCCTCATCTTTCCCAAAAACAAGTAACTTTTTTCCCCTTACTTCTAACCTCTAACTCCTCTTCTTTCTTCTCCTAAACCATATTCCCAAAGCTCTCCAGAATCCCGACTGACAGGAAAAGGGTTAAAATGTGTTCAGGAAAGGGAGGTAAGTAATTTGTTTTCTATCCTGTCCAAAGCAGACATGGCAAGGTGAACTCCCTCATCCTGTGGGGCCAGGCAGTCTCTCACCTGAGCAAAAAGAGCCATGATATTGATGTACTGTTAGAAATTGGTTCCACACTGATCTAAGGAGTCTTAGTTGCTTAAGGCTTACGATGAAATTTACCTCCTCTCTTCCTTCCTCGTATCCTTCTATAACCAGAGTCATCTTGGTTGGCTGTTGGGCATTTGCCAACAAACCTTCAGACATCTCACAGCAGTTGTAGAACAGAGCTTTTCCAGGCCAAAGTTTTGACTGTATTTATAGTCCAACAGTTCGTCGCTCCAGCTTTGGCATGCAGTTGCCGTGTAGCGCTCCAGACAAAATCCCTCCTCCTCAAAACTACTTTTGATCCTGAACATTTTGCTTCAACAAACTGATCAACCTCATCGGAAATGTCACAGCTAAGAAAAAAGCACCAAACACCTTCCCCTGGGGCAAAGTGGGCCCTATTACAGCCTGTTCAGCTGTGAAACCTGGGGATGGTGCTTTAAGCTTAAAGCACTTGGTGATGGTTTTAATAGTTTGACAAATCTCCTCTCCCAGCAGGAAGGAAGCTTTCCATGCCTGGCTGTAGAGTCTTCCACAAAGCTGAAAGAAAACAGCACTTATCTAAATTTAACTTGCCATACTTTCAAACTGGTCTGTGTGAGGAAACGTCCTTTGCTTTCATTTCATGCAAAACATTCAATTAAATTCTCTCAGGAAAAAAGCCTTTACGTATTATGGCATGTATGCTATTTTTTTCTTTCACATATATTCCACTTATCTTCCCACATGGCTCAAGTGGAAAAATCTTGGTGTAGTGATTATGAACTCACATTAACCTGCCTTTCTTCAGGGGCAAAGGAGAACAGGAGAGGCACTGAGCCATTCCTCATCTCCATAGGCAAAGAAATAAGATAGGCCTGGCGCTGAGCCCACCCAGCGAGCTGACTCCACCAGACCAGGTTGGGAGCACATTCCACAGGCAGAAGTACTTCTCGAAGAACTTCCTGCCAATGGCTACTTGACATTAAAAACTAGGATGATCTAGGTCAAGTATCCCAGTTGACATTAATTGCTATGTTGGATCAAAAAAAAAAAGCAGGCAGCCTCTCAGCCGGAGCTCAAGTCACATTAGGCTTAAAAGTAACTGAGGCCAAAACCTTGAATTGTACCCAGAAGCCAAAAGGAAGCCAAGCAGCTGTTGAAGAACTGCCCAAGCATGTTTCTACCACTCCTGCCCCCTCCCTGTGCGCAGCTGCTGACCGAGGCTGGGGAGCCCTGACCAAGGACCGGCGATTCCGTGGCCTCACACAGAGGTCGCTCAGTCACAGACAGCCCCCACCTCTTGTGAGGACCTCTCTGTGTCCTGATGCAGAAGGTTGGGGGCCTGCTGGCTGTACTCACCTCAGAAAACCAGCAAATTACAAAACACTCAGATAAAAGGACAGGCGAAACGCTCCGGAGGTTGGTAAACTATAGTAGCACCTGCCTTCAGTGCTTTATCTCTGTTTGCTGCTTCTTTTTATCTCTACGTACTCGGAAGGCAAAGCATGTGCCATGTCCAACTGGAAAGGTAAGATTACCTGGGAAAGCAAGTCATCTTTTTATTGACCAGAGCACAAGACCAGGTGACTCTCAGTTACCCAGAAAATCCAATGAGTGCTTCAGAACACCATGCCTGAGAGTGCTGGCTGGACAGTAGCCAAAGCTATCACTGTTGACAAGCTGAAAACCAGAATAAAGGATTTAAAAACCTGGAAGGTTCATCTGGTATCAAAGACCTCAGATGATTTTTATTTTTTTTAAGGGAAGATGATTGATTAGGACCAGTAGTAATTTTGAGGAAGCACTTTACTAATTCAAACAAGAGAGACAGAATTAAAATTCGCATTTTCAATCCCAGAGTTATCATCATGGCCAATGCCAAGAAGGTCAGGTTCTGGAACAACTGCTACCATGTGAAGGTTATCTCCTTCCACATATTCTTCCAATTATTTCCAAAAATGTCTTACAGTAGATGAAGACAATTTTCAGGTACGTAATGAGTTCATGACAAGAAGAAACAACTCCATGAGTCCTTTCAACTAATATAGCTACAGCTGAAACAAGAAAACAACTATGGGCTCGTCTTACTTATCCACACATCTTGAACCATGCAGCCTTTTATACAACAGGCATAAAGAGAACAAATTAATTTTTAAAGAGCAAAAGATGAAAATATATAGCTGTACTCCATAACTCATAGCAGGCTTCCAAATTGTAATCAATATTTTCTTTTGCATTTAAGAACTGCTGAATCTTAATGCTTTTTAGACATCCAAGTGCCAGAAATAATAATTTTATCATAGATAACTGTATGTGATTAGAGTCTGACTATAGTTTTTGAAGTTCTCTGCAAAGCCAATGTGGGTTAAGTGCCCATTTGTATTGTTATAAAACTTCTTTACAGTGCTGTAATACAATATTCAAGCAGCAGACCCTGAGCTAATATTTAGCATACAACCTGATAACCTCATGTAGACCCCAAACACAGCTCAAAAACCTAGTCTACAGCCAGTCCAACAATATTTGTATTATTTTATTCCAAAGTTTAAAAATACAGGTGTCAAAATAATTTCTCAAAGCAGAAACAACATTTGGGAAAAGTAACTTATCAGTCAGTTGAACTATTCAGCAAGTACAGCACGTGCATTACTATGGACCATTGACAGCTCATTTAGTCCAATGAACATAAAAAGGCTTTCTTTCCCCCACATACAAGCTCTTTAGCCAGTAAAGATAACTAGCACTTTGTCCAAATTTCCCAAATAACAGTCTGGGGCCAAATACAAAACTTTGTCATGGATAATCTTCTAAAAACCTAGCCAGTGCCATTTAAAAAATAAATAATCGAAATCAAATAAACAATAATACAACCCCAACATAAAACATGCAATCTAAAACATACTTACTTTAAGAAGTTGGGGTGTTTTTTCTACTTTACAGACCAGATCCAGGTAGGGCATAAAAAGTTCAAATATTATGACAGTCAACATTAACCCTGAACGTACTCGTAGGAAGAAGTGCATAGCATTTCTCCATGTAAGCCAACAGGAAGCACCACAGTCTGTTTGTATTACTGGGAGAAAGTCTGGTGACTCTCCCAGCAATTACAGACCAGAGCAGATCTTTCCCATGCCCATCTGGACATTAGGAAAAGGTTGTTCACTGGGAGGACAGTCAGTCAGTGGAACAGGCTCCCCAGGGAAGCAGTCATGGCACCAAGCCCGCCCGAGTTCAAGGAGCCTCTGGATGACACTCTCACTCACGTGGTTTAGTGTCAGGTAGTCCTGCGAGGAGCAGGGACTCTGACCCAACGAGCCTTATGGATCCCTTCCAAATCAAGATACTGTATGAGTTTATACACATATTTTCAGTCATCAAAATGTTGATAACCTATTAAGACTTTTCAAATGGCTTTTTTTTTTTAAATTTAGAAATATCCAATAGTGCTTTTTCTACTCCTTCATTCACAGAAGGACATCAATACTTCGTGATAGGTCTCCTGCAGTCTTCAGAGCAAAGCTCTGGAACACCAGGTATTGAACAGGGGTTAGCTACAGAAGTTCAGCTGCACAGGTTAAAGATTGAAATGAGCGCTCTTTATAAACTCTTCTTTGTTTTTGTGAGTTGGTTTTGTTTGTTTAAATTAGTTTCAATTACCAAATGCATTCAGAAGTTAGTGTAGCAATATTTGCCTTTTCATCAAATACTAGGCTAGAACAGTCACTTATTAACCGTGGCAGAGTTGTATTTTACAATGAAAGAATGTAAAACATATGAGTCAGGGCTTCTGTTTTAATTCTGGTTTTATTTCCTTTAGCAAAACTGGAGTAGAGTATCTCACAAACCTGATTCAGAAACATCCTCTACTTTAATACCTGATTATGTTTTTTCTTTACTTTGAAGAAGTGCTAAAAATAACTAAAACTGGAAGACAAAATAAAGAGGGCAACACTGACACAGTCTCTCAGAAGGAAACAGTCATCTTCTTGTTCAGAGAATCACCTAACATACGTTACTCATTTTATTTATTAACTTTTATTTAACCCATCTCTTGCTGCTGTTCTTGATTACCTGAAAGGAGGCTCAGGTGAGCCTACTGAGGAGGGAGGCAGCAATAAAATATTCAAAAATCATCACTTCCAGTCTCCTGCTTTCCTTTACTTCCACTTGTGCTCTCTTGCAAAGCTTTCCTTAGATATCCTCCAGCTCTCCCAAACTCTGATCAGTGACACCACTCTCCTTCCTCATCCTGCAGCAGGCTCAGGAAACGAAGATGGCACAAACATTTATGCTTTTAATATAACAAATAACTGCACCTCTTTGAAACTGCACTCGTGAGGGCAATACCACAGCCCATGCCTGTACCAGTGAAGTGGCAGGACTGAAACTGAGCTGTAATATCAGTCTCTGTACTTTATGCGTAAGGAGTCACTCTTGCTGTTCTCTTGTATTTCCATATCTAATTAAGTGAATATGCCCAAGCTTTCCCTCACATGTGCAATGCCAGCCTTTGTGCAAGCAAAATCTCTCATTATCTGACAGCGGTTTAAAATGAGAATTCATTCGTGGGGGTTCAACAACTGCCACTGCTAACACAATCCTGACTGTATCATTCATTCACACAGGGAGCAGAGCTTCTGCCTCCATATGATGAGCTCAGGTAAGAGGGGTACTTTCATTTCTCAGACTAAAGCACAGGTCAGGTACCTGTTGCCTTCTAGCCTCCAAGTCTAGCAAGAAGAGACATAAAGATAAAAACCAAAATAAGGGTGGATTACTCTATTTGTTTCTGAATAAAGACTGTCTGGTGAGGGTGTTACCTGTTGTTTTACCTGGCCTTAGTTTTGTCCCTGTCTGCTCCACAGGCTAATCTCGTGGAATGCACTGCCAGGAAGATGTTACCCTTCTTGCTAGTTCTATGCAAGCATCTTTTTCCAGTATTCTATTGTTAAATAATGCCTCCATGCAATTACAACCATGTGTTTGCCAGTGCTAGACTGAAGTAATGCTGGCATAAGCCTGTGGGACCCTGGGATGGCTCTGTTGCCACAGACTTCCCTTCTGGATGCTCTGGCCAACTTAATGATCCACACATTTTAGCCTGTCAAATTTTAACAGTCCCATTCTTACCCTGTTTTAGTGTGTGCATGTGGTTTTCTGCTCCAAAACACAGTGGAGTGCTATTTCCAGCCACCATTTCTGTGCTCCTGTGTTACAAAGCAATCATTAGCATAGCAAATGAAAACCACAGTCAGACTTGGGGGGGGGGGTGGAATCACTTGTTCCCTGGATATAATCTACTTCTTCCAGCAAAAGGAAACAACAATAACCAAACTACCAACTCACAGAAGACCCTACAGTTTCACCAGTTTCCATGTTAAGCTCCCCCTGGAATCAGAACATGGTATGGAGTTAAGGGACTGACTCCTCCTTGGAAAAGGCACGTTTACTGCAATATAGCTATTAAAAGGAACAACTAAAATAAATGTTAGTTAGCATATTAGAAACAGAGTTAACTGATCACAAACTCAACCTTTACCTCGAAAAAAGAGCTCACTTTGTGCAGACAGTAGGGCTATTTCCCCTAAATTTAGGTGTGTTCTATTTAAGCCTGATGTTCTCTCACCCTCAGTGCCAAAGCTTATGAGAGCAGGAAGCACTGAAAGCAAACCAGGACAGGTTTCCTTCAGAAACAGAATAAATACTTTTAAGCATCAGAAACATGCAATTTGGCATGTTCAAAGAGATGTGAAGAGCTACCCCTTTAAAAAGCCTCTTTTAGGACCAAAATATTCTATGTTCCCTTTCTCACAGCTATATGTTCACATGCTCTAATCTATTTTTAGAATGTCCTTCCTAGATTAATTTTTAAACTCGAGTCTGGACACTTTTCACCCTCTCTCTGCCCAGATATCCCTGTTGAGTCTGTTCCACTGCTGGAGGCTGCAAGGACATGGAAGTCAGCCTGCCACAGGTTTGCATCCCACCCCTTCCCACTAAAAGCAGAAATAAAACAACACAGGGATAGAGAGCCCATAGAGAGGAGCAGGGCACAGCACTTAGAGGGCAAGAGCCATAACTTCCTACAGCAGGCATGCTATTATATGTACTTTCTGTCACAGTGGATGATGACTTAAAGCCATCTCATTAAATGCTGCAAGGCTTAAAAAGAAGGAAAAAACCAGCTGTTCCCCAACTTCCAAAGAAAAGAGTATAAATAAGCATACCTGCCTTCATCCATAAAGTAGCCAGCCCAGACTTAGGCTTGACAGTATCTCTCTAAGAGAATAAACCCACCATAGACTTTACAGGATAAACACATAACTAAACCTTCTGGCAGTTCTCTTTACCAGATACAATTCTACAGCTTTAGCTATGTTAGCTCACAGATGTGACAATTTTAACCCAAATCTGTTTATATGCTTTTATTTAGAAGGGTCTTGTACCTGAAAGTCTGTATACATCACAAATCTTTTGAAAGGAAACATATTTCAGACAACCACTGATGTCAGTGTGAACTATTTAAGGAGTAGCAAGTTGCTTTAGACTAAGCCAGTTCTTCCCATTCCACATACAAACAGCTGGGGAAAACAATGTAATGGTGATTAAAAAGAGGAGGTGGGGGGGAGGAATTTAACCAGCTACTTTACATAAAATGATCAATGAGCAATTTCTGCGGACCAAAATTTAATCTGACATTAGTTCAGACTTCTGTTATTTACCTGTGTAGTCCCAAGGAGTGGTAAACAGCACTTGTAAACTGAGAGGAAGCTGTGCCCACAGACCACAGAGTATCAAAATATCCAGTGCTGGTCAAATCCAGAGGGAGGTAACCACGAGAGCTAATAAAAGCACACAGAAGGTATTACACCTTTTTCTTCTCTTCTGTGATCTCCTTTTAGTAATTACCAGTTATTTCTACATATCTTAAGAGGCTCACTTGTAAATAACAAATACAGAAACACAGTGCTGGAACGCACTAGCACACATACAGGGAGTCACAACTCAGGGAAGTGAGTTTACGAATTATGTTTACACATTTTTAATAAGTCTAATGATTAAATCAAAAAGGAGAATAGTAAGGATATTTGCCCTTATCTTAATTAGCAAGGCTGTTTATGCAGGCTGAAAGGTAAGCATGTGTTTGTTTCTCCATCTCATTTTTATGTATTACAACTGAAGAGCATTGCATTATTTGCAGTCTTGAAATCATAAGAAGCCTCCAAACAATTTTTGCAGAAATGATACTTAAAAATTTCACATTTGATCCATCCAACAAGACCTATTTTACCGAGAAAGAATAAGGCTCTCAATTATCAGAAAGATTCAAAAGCAAGCAAAATAAACACAACGTATACCCTTCCCAAACTTCTATCAATACATTTTTCCCCCTAAAATTTTTACAAGTAAATCTCATCACTACAAGTTCAATTACGTCATAAAGTGGCCTTTTGCCCTAATTCTTCCAAACAAGAATGCATGAGGTCATTTGATAGCTATCCTAACTACAGAACCTAAATTGGGATTGAAAACCAACCAATAAGACACAACCCCAAAACTGACACCACCTAAAAAGCTGACCACGGTAGGTGCTTCATCCCTGAAAAATGGCAGGGATTCAGGAACTGTAAAAATGGTTCCCACCCATTACTTCCCTCTCAGAAGTATTTGCTGTTCCCAGGATCACCAGCTCTACTACACCTGTTCGTTACATGCCCTTTCACATAGTCCTTCTCCTATCTATTCAGAAATATTGCAGTACCTTAAGTTACTTTCCTGAATTATTTAAACAACCACTCCTATTTCTACAATCCAGGCCATCTTGCGTGAGTTTTCTGAATTCTGAAGATGATCTCCATGGGACATGGGCAAGTGCTTAGATTTAAAAAAGAAAAAAATTAAGAAAAACCACACATAGGACAGCTGCATCTCCAAGCAACTCACTTTGCTCAGGAAGGAAGAGAAGCAAGCTAGGTAACAGCACACCCTGGCTTGTGCCATCCCCCTGCAGGGAAGGGACCTTCTGCAGAGGAACGGAGCAGGTCACCAGGGTCAGCAGCAGCGCCACGGATAAACCTGACAAAGTCCACCTGCCACAGCACCAAGCAATAAGCTAACAAAAATTAGATCAGATAGCAGACCTCCAAGTGTTTATAGCCCATGACTCAACTTTCCCTCCTGTACAGTGACCTTTACGGAGGACAGGAAAAGGAGGCGAGCATGCTTATATGTTAAATTCATACAATTCATTATCCAAAAGAGTAACTGATATCGGAGGCCCTAAATCTACCTAAGAAGCAGAACAGCAGTGGCCTATGATATCCCCAGAAGGCCGGGACAGAAGAAATTTGATTGTTTTTGTGCTCCTAGTATCTTGTGAAGCATGTGCAATTTTTCTCAAAAAATAACAAAGTCATAAGGTAGAAGACACAGACAAAGTGTGATCATCAGCAGAAAGAGGATATTTTAAGACCTGCTTTAATGGTCAAGTTCAGTTTCGCAGAGACAGAATACAGCTGATATTTGCCTGGACGAGACATCAGAGCTAGAGGAACCATACAGCACTGCAACCCAAAATACTCAGCATTACCCCAAAACTAGTGTGCAAATACCGCTCACTTCCTCTATCCCATGTCAGAATACTCTGAAAACGAAACCAGAGCAGGGTAAGGCAAAAGTGAAATTGCCTGGAATGCCTGAAGGACACACTGATCAGACCCTTTTTTCCACTTGGGAAATTCACAGTAGAATATCACCAATGGTAAAACTTGAGGTCCAAAAGATAAAGTTCAGCAAAGTGACCTTTTATGCATTTCAAATCAAAAACCAGTTGGGTCATATGCATGCTGAGATAGCCTTGGGCATATGACAAACAAACTGCAAAAAAAGTTTGTGAGCAAGCACTCAGGACAGCTGTGTTCAAGAGCTATATCCAAGAGACACAATCAAACTTTCATGTTTGATATTGTAATCTAAAGATGAGCCAGAGTTCAGCAAACAGTAAATGTGATTCTGCACAACCTTGTTATCTTTTCATCTCAACAGTTAAACCTATGTGAGGGAGTGCAAAGAGGTTACAAAATACTATCAGCACAGTTTATTAAATGGTCCTTTTGCATTTATTTTGTAGCAGGATAAAATTTAAGGTAGCAGAGACTTAAACAGCAGTAAGTTAGAGGACCAGGACTGAGTCTTGAAAAATCCTTTGGACCTCCAGAGGCAAGAGGAAGTTTTTCTTCAAGAAATTTTGCACTCTTATGTGGTCACTATTTACCAGACTGGAGCAGATTTGCTTGTAGTGTGTTAGCTAAGCAAAAGTGAATGGCAAAGGTGCATAGAACCTTCCCTTATTTTCCATAAATAGGACCCAAAGTAACAGATTAAGGGGATTTTTCTGCGGGTTTTGCCTTTCCTCCCCATAGCCATACACCTCTAGAGATCCGTTATTCTGGGAGTTCTAGGACTTTAACGTATAATCTTGGAATTCAGGTGAAATTTTGGACTTACAGAACCCAACAGCATCACTCCTGATTTCAAAGCTGAAGGATTTCATACATATCTGTGGTGCTTCACCTCCCCAACCTCCCCAATCCTTTTGGATCATTATATTCTGGTTTTGAACTTCAGTTTCTCATCCTCTTCACATCTCACCCAAACAGATTTTGCTCTCCATCTTCTGAAAGCACCTTTAGATTGCTTCAATTTATGGTTGTGATTATAAATTCAAGAAAGGACAATAGCTTGGTTTATCTTCACACTTAGGAAGCAGAGAATAAAACCTGAAACCTTCTACTCTTAAAAAAAGGGAGGGTTGGAGAGGTGGAACACCTCAGGTAAGTGTGAAATCCTTCAGCTTCAAAATCAGGAGGAGTGATGCTGTTGAGTTCTGCAAGGGTGCTCTTGGGTTTGAGTTACAGGGTATCTCCACAATCCAGAAACAGTCAAGCAAGGCTATGCATTGAGTTAATGAGCATTTGAAGGATATTCTCGTCGTTGCATAATTACTTTAGCACATAAAATTCAAGTAATTCAGAAGAAAGTTAGCTACCTCAACAGCGAGGAGCTCACATCCTTCTCTTGTTAGATGAGGGAAATTACAAAACCAAGTACTCTGCAAAATAAGATAAACACAGCCAGCAGTCCTTGTTGCCCAAATGGATCCAGGAATCTGTGCAGAAAGTTGTGTCCACATTTCACACAGCTTTGTCCTTCCCCACCAAACTCAGTCCAGCACAGGACTGGCAGAACACCCTTGCTTGGATCCCCCACCCCAGCAAGGATGTCTGCTTCTCCATCTGGGAGCTGCATTCCGAGAAAAACGTCATGAGATGAAAAAGGTGTGGGAAAAGGTTTTTTGGGCGTCTTTTTGTTCTGTTTGATATGACACTTGTCACGTACTCATCTCTTTGCCAACTACAAAAACTCCTGAGTGGAAGGAAAAAAAAAAGAACCCACTCAGGCAAGCAATTTTTTCCATAAACGATAAGCAAAACAACTATAGTCAAACAAAGTTGAAGGCTACTGACAAGAAAATAGAGGCCTGGGCCCTGTTCTTTCTATTGCCTGAGAAATGAAGGCAGAAACCAGTATCTTGATGTTCTTCCCTGCTGTTTCACGCTGCTTTTTTACTGTATTTCTGCAGCAGTGGGAATAAAGACAAAAGAAGCACCAAAGAACAAAGCACGAATCTCATTCTGGCAAAAACAGGGAGGGGGAACAAAAGACAGAGTGGAAGTGGATGGACTACTTATAGCCATTATTGTCAAACATTTTTGCACTTCCTTCCTTAATGTAGCTCCTTTTGTACACAAAGGCCTCCAAATAGTTCTGAGAGGTTCCCTTTGTAAAACGAGGAGAAAGGAAAACTGTAATAAGACTATGCAATGAAGATAAATTTTCCCAATAATGCAAGCTACAGGAAACACATGGAGGTCAAATAAAACTATTATTTGCCTTTTCAAACACTATTTTCTTCAGCTGCTAAATAAAAACATTATGAAGCCATTTTACACAGTAAAATTTAACCTTCTATTAACCTTCCATATTAAGTAAACAAACCTTTCTAGCCAATAAGCATCATTGTGAACTCTCCGAGATGATAAGCAATACCTTAATTACATTCATTTACATGACTTTGAAATTGTTCCAGACCAAAGTCAACAACTACAAGGTCAAAGAGTATGGAAATCTAAAATAAGGAGAAATCCATAGTCGGCCAGTTCACAAGGATGGTGCAGCATCCTTTCTAACCCAGTTTGCAAAGGGTCAGGGATACCAACCAAGTACTTGCTTTTCATCAACTACATTAAAAAAGCAAATCCCCTGAAACACCAAAGACCAAGTCCATTTTTTTTTTTTTTTGAAGACTATTCAAAGTTGAAAGAAATGGACACTTCAGAATTGTTTTTAATACCTAATGGCCAATTAAGCTGTATAAATACCTTATGTAAATGTTTTTTAATATTCTAAATGAAAGCCACAACACAAAAGATACTTTTAAAAAATACATCCATACTACTGACAACTAGCAAATATTTATAGTGCCTTTATACTTGGGAATGCTACACTGATGAGTTTACAATTTTTAGAATGCTACATGAAAACCTGCATTATTTCATTGTGCTACACTTAGAGCGGGAAATGCTAATAATGCTTGAACAGCAATTATAAAAACTTTTAACAATGACTGTTGCAAGAAACTCCATAAAGTATGCTCTGCCCTGAAACAGCAGAAAAGTAGACACAGAGTTCATCCATTCCCAAGATATTAGATAATGGCTCAGGTATGATCAATAGCAATCAAATTAGCCAAAATAGAGCACACATGCATGCTGCACTAATGGATCATTTCAGGATTACATCGTGTGTATTATAGCCATGAAATTATTACAAATACACATACACAAAAATCTGAAGTACAGCTTTTGGATTCAGGCAGTCCCATATCAATACACTGAAGCTGAAAACATTTTCTTAGTATTAAATTAGATAAATCTCCCTGCACCCTACTTTACTAGCCAAGCACTTTTTATACAACTCTCAAGCCAACCACCTTCTGCAATTTAAGTATGATTTAGTGCAAGAGAAGCAATGAGTATTATAAAATTTATGCTTGTTCACCTTCTCTCCCCACAGAGAAGGGCAAGACGTTTTTTTCATGTAAATATGTATTAGATCCAAATCATTTAAATAGATATTATTCCATAGAGAACATGATGCTGCATATGCCCATTTCAGCTCCATGTTACTAAATAAACTGCAAGATAATGATGCTGCCTTGCTCATCCTAAAGGACATTGAAAATATTTCTAGGCATTTCAAACAGAAGTAAAAGGAAGAGACTTTCACAAGAAAAAAGAAAAACTAGGGTGGCTCTTACAAAGCTTCCTGAAGTGAAGACAAGTTACTGGCAAATCAGGAAATCTCTTTAGGAACAGGTCACAGCTGCCACAGAAAAAATATAGCTCAGGTACAAGGAATCTTTATAGTAGGAATAGCAAATCATTGCTATCATCCACTTTCATTTTCTTTTAAATGGAGAAGGGAAAGATAATCACGTTTGCAAGGAGGAAACCACAAAACTTCAGACAGGTGAGTAATTTTAAAAGTTAATGTACAAATGCTAAATGCAAGGTGCCAAATGCTAATTTGTCTCTAATATGTCTCAGCTATATTTAGCTACAAGTGTCACTGCTTGAATGGAAAAGAGACAGAATAGGGAAAACTTAAACAGTGTCTTAAAAATGAGAGCTTTAAGCATGACTTTCAGGTGAATGCATGTATCTCCCTGCTTTTCACAAAATTCACCGGAAGTTAATCAGCATGTTATACAAAATGCATTTTAAGTTAACAATTTATTTCTAAATCATGTATATATTAAATGAGGAAGACTGTCATTTGACTTGAAGCTATCACATACCATTTGGGCCACAGTCAGTTATCTTACAATACAGTCTGACCTCTACTTGATTTTAAAATAGGATAATCACCTTCAACTGTGTATGAACCTTGAACATTATCAAAAACAGTTTTATTGCATCAACGACTTATTAATAGTCTTATATTAATAGTAATGTAACTTTGACTTTACAAAGTCATAAAGATGACGAGAAACACAGTCAAGACTTATTGTGCTACCTATTTTATTTTAGGCTTCTAAGGCAACCTCATGACACAATCAGAAAAACTATCCTGAAAGTAAGAGCTACAAAGGGAAAACAACAGAATACGCATGCATCGTCCCAATTCAACAGCAGAGCAGGAAGGATACAGACAGCATAATGAGTTCAGACAAATGCTGAAACCTTTCAAGTACCAAAATTGTCCTGTAGCCAACTGTGCCTGGAACTGGAGAACTGCTCGTGCTGAGACAGGTAACTTCTGGACAAGCACACGAGCAGCGACTGCAGCAAGGAAGAGGCGTGAGCCTTACATGGGAACGCGCTAAGCCAGGTTCCCCCTCCAAGCAAAGCACTACAAAACACCCAAAGCCTACAGGCTCCCATTCAAAACAAACCTGAGGAAGGAGGAAATGTTCCTCCCAGAGTGTTTCTGGTTCCAAACCCTCACCGTGGCACCCCTGCCATGCGGTCACTTTTAGAGCTGCTGGCCCCATTGCACTACAGTTTAAACAAAGAGCGGCTAAGAAAGTACAATATTCTATAACTGGCATTTACAGCACCGGCCTTGGACTCCTAATCTTTACCAGACGGGCACACAAATCAATCTATCAGCTCATAAAGGTATGCTTTTTAACCTCTAAAACAGATGGGATTGGCCAGAAACGTCTGGCATGTCAAACTGCTAATCACGGCTGCCCTTTGCACAAAATAACCCACTTAAGTTGAGGCATGGTTGCACTGTAACAGACATTAGTCTGTGGGAAACCCATTTAACTGTCACATACTCCCGCCACTCTTGCTCTCCCTTAATTAAGCCTAATGCCTTATGCTTTGACCTTTTGTTCTAGCCTATTAACCCTATCTAGTACAAGTTCAGATATGTTAAACTTAAAAGTTTGCTGTAAAATATTAAATGCCAAGCTACAGGAAGAGTGAGGGATGAAGTGCTACTCTGCAAGTTACCAACCCCTTTTCCAAATTTCAAAGCACTATGTTAGTCACCAAAGACAAAATATGTCCAAACAATAATCAGTTTCACAACAAAAAAAAGTGGAGATTCTTCCACTGGCATAGCCTACTTTTTCCTCTTCAGAGGAAAGAGGAGGGTGAGGAAAAAAAAAAAAAGAAGTGAAACTTCTGTTTGCAACTTCATATCCTCAGGCTTTTGGGTTTTTATCCAACAAGAAAAGCACATGCTATCAGCCAAGATCATACTGCACTCATTTGCTGTTCTCTGAAACCCATCATTAAAAATAAGACATAATTGGTTTACAGTGACCAATTTCTCCTCAATTAAAGGCTGCCTCTGCCAACCCTCCTCACACTGAGTCACCATCTTGTTCTTTTGACAAGATATTACACTTACTATGAGTCTGTAATGAAAATCTGCATCTCCAGGTGAGTTGCTTCCTTTGAAGTTTCTCAGACTTGCATAGACTTAAGCAAGGACATAATTTATACATTCTAGCTACACAATTTATACATTCTCGCTACACAATTTATACATTCTAGCTACACGCTTTTCCTTTTATGCAAGCTCAACTAAAGCATGGCTGCCTTCTGCTCCACTGTCTCTTAGTTCATGAACAGTACACAGCATCAACAAGACCAGCAGTCTTGTTTCTAGAGCAGTACTCTTTTGGACAAAGTCTACCCTAAGGGTCCAGAACTCTGACTTAAACAAGAGCTCTAATTCCAGTGACAATAACAAACCTCTGATCAAGACACTACTGCGTGCCACGATAAAGCTATTTATGTATGCAGTGCAAGCTTGGTATACCAACAGAGGTATTCCACAATTAGTGCTCATAACTAGTAAACAAACCTATTCCCCACTCCCAAAAAAACAATGATAAAGCCCAAAACTGCTTTATAATGTTGGTTAGAAACAGAAAACAGAATGCAAACCATGTTGGGATTGCCAGCCATGTATACAGTGACAAACATGTCCTCAAATCTTTAGTTTGACCACCTTACTGACAAGCTGAATACTTGGTGCGACATCCTTGTTTACAGCTTATGCTTCTGCAACCCTGACTAAATAGAACCCCTTTTAAAAAGAGGCAACAATCTTGAACCAAAGCTTTGAATTACTTTAACTGTTTTTGAAGATGTGAAAGATTTCAAAAAGCTTGTTGCCACAAAAGCCACTGTCTACTAAGTTCTATTAAAGCTGTATAAGAGACCATCTGCTGCTGATCACAACAATTCTCCAGTTTTAAATTGCTGATTAATTAATTATGTTTTAATTCCAAAGTGCCTCTGTCTTACTGATTCTGAGACCAGCAAGTAATACCATTAACTTTTCTGTAAATAGAATTGCTCAGGCAACTAAGATGCACTACAGTAACGCTCAACTTCTTTTTTTTGAAAAGTCAAATAGAAAACATTGTGGGGAAAAAATGGATCTCTAATATAAATTTCTGTTTATTTCCAAAGCACTGATTCTGGTTAAATCCAAATCCCTACAATTTAAAAAGTGCATTTATTTTCATATTTTCTAATGATTTAACTTGGCTATATTCTATTGTGTTGGAAATGCTCAAACTGCACTACACAGACCAATGCTGTATTCAAGTAAAGTCAAGCAACACATGGATTTATT